>CAUYQG010166683.1:0-17500 GCA_963574415.1 Tarsius wallacei
GGTCTCAGCTCCCTCCCTGGTTACAACATACCCAGACTGTGCCCCCGATCACCCGGGGAGGCTCTGGCCACCCGCCCCTCAGAGAAGCTGATTCCATTTCTGACTGAAATACGCTGGGAACAGTCCAGGGCCACTTTTGCCAGAGCTTAGGAGCTTTGGAGCTCTGAATTCCAGAGCTCTAACCCCAGATAGAGTGCCAGTGGTGCGGCTGATCCCCGGGGACTCGGACTCAAAGAGTGGAGAAAAACGATCCGCGAAAGTGAAACTATCACTTCGGCCATTCTCCAGGCACAGACGTGCGTTGCCCTGCCCACCTACAAGCAGGCTCCACCTCGGTTCCCAAGGAAATGTCACTAAACAGAAGACAAAGCCACTCCCCTGGGAACTAAGCAAAAGCCGTTTCAGATTACAGCTCAGAAGAAGAAACTCAAGCCTCAGTAAATGGAGCTCTCCACATTGAAAATAAGGGGAGAGGTTAAAAAGCAGAGATGAACAGATTTTAGACACTCAGGAAAGACCCCAGAGCTCGTCTTGTTTTTTACTTTGAATTTTGATTTTATCACTTTGACTGTTTGTTTTGCTCACTTCTCTTAGCTTATTGACTTACACTATCTGTTTGTGTTAGGCAAAACACATCAAAAGACATGATTTTTTTTTGGTCTGCCTTTGTATACCTACAAGTACTCTTTAGGGAATTGTCTTTACTCACATCTCTCCGACCTTGTGTCTCTTTTTCACCTCTTAGTTAGTATGTATGGCTGTCCTCCCTCTCACTCTCCTCCTTTCCTTCCCCTTCTTTAATTCTGTTTCAGGGAGGGTGGGGTTGCTTTTGCTTCGCTTGTGCAATCTCCTGTTCTTCCTTATGAGAGTCCTCTGGCTGCATCCACCTATCGGTGTATGAACCCACTGGAGCCAATTTCCCACCATCTTACAATCTTTCTGTGCAGCAGAATGTAGGTTCGGTACATTCGGAGAATCTCACAGTTCCACCTGTGTCGTCGCCATCTTGACCCGGAAGCCTATTTTTAACTTTAAATACATTCTGTTCACTTATCTTTTAACATTACATATTAAATCATTAACATTGCATCAAAATTTTACTTACAAATTATTTTTATTGATTTATTGGAATTACAACCTACTTTTATTGTCATTGTTATTATTATTTTAGATACAGTCTTACTATATTTCCCAAGCTAGACTCAAACTTTTGGGCTCAAGCAATCTTCCCATCTGCGCCTCCCAAGTAGCTGAGATTATAGGCCCAGCTCACACCTACTTCTGAAGGTGGATTTCCCACAATTTTCAAAAATTTTTGAAAAACATAAAAGGAAGTTCTCAAAATATAAGGAGTAAAAGTAAGGGAAATATCCCATTTTAAGATATTTTGATTCAGGAAAGAAATAAACTGAGTTTAAAACTAAACTTCAAACATTCTTCCTCCAGAACCACAAAAGTAAAACAAGGAAAACTGTTAAGTTTCTTACTACCAGTATAAGAATCTACCAATTTCTTAACCCTGAGTAAAAAATAAGACAAAACAAAACAAACAAACAAAGAACAGTTAAGCGGACAATAATCAGTGTAACAAATTGGTGTTATGAAAGCAGTTTTTAGGACAATGCAGAGACTTTTATTCCACAGAGGACTGTTGTCTATTATTACTTTTAAATAGAGACTGTGATGATGTGGTCTAGACATATAACTTTATGATGGTAAGGTTAAGAAAATACTGAGAACTTTTAGGTGAAGGGAAAACAAAAAAAGGTAGGAGTCGCAATTTTAATATTCAGAAAAACAACCTTCAGGCTATCATAAATTAAAAAAGATAGGGAAGGCACTACATAACAATAAAACGTTCAATCCATCAACAAGAAATATCCATCCTAAACATATATGTACCCGACACAGGAATACCAGGTTTTATAAAGCAACTACTAAGTAAACTAAAAAATGATATTTATTCTAACACTATCATAAGT
The DNA here is from genome assembly GCA_963574415.1 of Tarsius wallacei. Lineage (NCBI taxonomy): Eukaryota > Metazoa > Chordata > Mammalia > Primates > Tarsiidae > Tarsius > Tarsius wallacei. Next base: position 1,983 of record CAUYQG010166683.1, read on the forward strand.
GGGACTTACATACTAAATTAACAACCCAAGACTGATCATTGAGGCAAAAAATCAACAAGGAAATCCAAAACTGCAACTTGATACTAGACCAAATGGACTTAGCAGATACCTACAGAACACTTCACCCAACAACCATGGAATATACATTATACTCGTCACCACATGGAACGTACTCCAAGATCGACCACATCCTGGGCCATAAATCAAGCATAAACAAATTTCATAATATCAAAATATTGCCATGCACCTTCTCAGACCACAGCAGAATAAAAATAATATCACCACCAACAACATCCTCCCCAAAATACACAAAAACATGGACACCAAATAGCATGATACTGAACAACTCCTGAGTCAACACAGAAATTAAAAGGTTCCTGGGAACAAATGAAAACAAAGAAACATCTTACCAAAACCTCTGCAGTGCCATGAAATCAGTAGTAAGAGGGGAATTTATAACTGTGCCCACACATCAAGAAAATAGAAAGATCACAAGTTAACAGCCTAACTAATCACCTAAGGGAGCTGGAAAAGCAAGACCACCAAAACCCTAACTTAAGCAGAAGAATACAGATCTCCAAAGTAAAAGCCCAAATATGGGACATAAAAGACAAAAATATCATAGAAAAAAAATCACAGAAACAAAAAGCTGGTTCTTTGAAAAGATAAACAAGACTGATGGACCCCTAGCCAGAAAAAGTCCAAATAAACACAATCAGCAATGTGAAAGATCAAGTCACAACTGACTTTGAAGAAATACAAAAGATTATCAGATATTACTATACACACCTGCATGGAAACAAACTCAAAAACCTAAATGAAATGGAGGACTTTCTGATATCACACAACCTTCCAAGTTTGAAACAAGAAGAACTTGAGACCCTAAGTAGACCAATAAAAACCCAGGAAATTGACTCCATAATAAGGAAACTGCTTATAAAAAAACCTCTGGACCAGACGGCTTTCCAGTAGAATTCTACAAAACATAAAAAAGGAGGAGATGATTGCAATCCTATTGAAATGGACTTAGAGTCTATAATACTGAGTGATCTATCACAGAAACAAAGAACTGAGTACCACATGTTCTCACTCATAAGCAGACCTTGAACAATTATCATAATACTATAAGAAAGGGATTGGCAGTAGTGGGAAACTTCCAGGGGAGGGAGGGGCACATCTCATCAACAAGGGTATTGCATAATGAACACTTGCACACCTAACCCTGAATTGTACCCCACATCTTTAAAATAAAATTTTTTAAAAAAAGAAACCTAGCCAGAACTACCCCAAAAAGTATATATTGAAAGACAATGTGTTTACACAAGCAGTATTCAAACACAGTTTTGTTATACAAATTCAAATAAATACTATTCATCCTTAAAAAGAAAATAAGCCGGGCTCGGTGGCTCAGCCTGTAATCCCATGCCTTGGGAGGCTGAGGTGAGTGGATTGCCTGAGCCCGTGGGTTCGAGACCCGCCTGGGCAAGCAAGACCTCATCTCTACAATAAATCAAAAAAAAAATTATCCGGGCGTGGTAGCATGCGCCTGTAGTTCCAGCTACTTGGAAGGCTGAGGCGGAAGGATCGCCGGAGCCCAGCAAGTCTAGGCTGCGGTGGCCGGGAGCGGCCACTGCACTCCAGTCTGGGCAACAGAGTGAGACTCCAAATCGGAAAAAAAAAAAAAAAGAAAATAAATTCTGACATGGATGAACCTTGAGGACATTATGCTAAGTGAAATAAACCAGACATAAAAAGACAAAAAAAAAAAAAAGAAGAAGAAAGATAGTATTCCAGGCAATCAAGAAAGACAGAATTCTCCCCCAAATAATTTTAAGAAGCTAACATCACACTGATTTCCAAACTGAGTAAAGATCCAACTAAGAAAGAGAACTCCAGGCCAATATCTCTGATGAACATATATGCAAAAATTCTCAGTAAGTTTCTAGCAAATTGGATCCAACAACACATCTCAAAAATTATCTACCCTAAATAAGTAGGCTTCATTCCCAGGATGCAGGGCTGATTCAATATCCACAAGACCATAAATGTAATTCAATACATCAACAAATGTAAAAACAAGACCAACATGATTATATCATCAGATGCCAAAAAAAAGTTTGACAAAATCCATCATCCTTTATTGATAAAAACTCTCAATCACCTAGGCATAGAGGAAACATAACTCAAAATAGTAGGAGTCATCTGCAATAATTCTACAGCCAACATATTGCTAAATGGACAGAAATTGGAAGCATTTCCCCCTGAAAACCAGAACAAGATGAGGCTGCCCACTCTCACCCATCCTGTTCAAAATAGTGTTGGAAGTCCTAGCTAGAGAACAATAAGACAAGAGAAGGAAATTAGTGGTATCCAACTAGGAAAAGAGAAAATTAATTATATGAAAGCTTAAAGCTGATGATATGATCCTATACTTTGAAAACCCAAGAGAATCTGTCAAAAACCTCCTTGCACTGATAAAGAACTTTGCCAAATTCTCAGAGTACAAAATCAATGTGCAAAACACAGTTGCATTTTTATACACCAACAAGAAACAAGCAGAGAACAAAATAAAAAGCACATTCACAATAGTAATAGCCGCAAAATAATTGAAATAACTTGGCATCTTTTTAAGCAGAGAAGTGAAGATCTTTACATCAAAAACTATAAAACATTGCTAAAAGAAATCAAAGAAGACACAAATGGAAAAATAGTCCATGTTCATGGATTGGAAGAATCAACATTGCCAAGATGCCCATTCTACCCAAGGCAATCTACAGATTCAACGCAATACCCATTAAATTACCAGCAACATTCTTCTCAGACCTGGGAAGAACAATACAGAAATTCATATGGAAACATAAATGACCACAAATAGCCAAAACAATCCTTAGCAAAAGAAACAAAGTGGGAAACATCACATTTCCAAACTTTAAACTTTATTATAAAGCTACAATAACCCAAACAGCCTAGTATTGGTACAAGAACTGGCAGATAGACCAATGGAACAGGCTAGAGATTCTGGAATCAAAACCTCAATTTTCTAACCAACTCATCTTCGAAAAAGTCTCCACCAATAACCACTGGGGAAAGGAGAACCTATTTAGTAAATGATGCTGGGAAAACTAGCTGACCGCATGCAAAAAAGTGAAACAGGACCCCTACCTATCACCATACACAAATATAAACTCTAAATTTATCAAAGACCTAAATATAAAATCTCAAACTATAAGAATCTTAGAAAATGAAGGAGGCATCCTTACAGAAATTGGAATAGGCAACCATTTCCTGATCAAAAACGCATGCCATAATACATAAGATGTACAAGTGGGTCCTCATCAAACTGAAAAACTTCTTCAGAGCATTAAGAGAATGGAGAGACAGCCCACAGAATGGGAAAAAATATTTGCTAACTATATGTCTGACAAAGGCCTAACATCCTGGATCTATGAGAAAATCAAAAGTACTGAAAGGAAAAAAACAAACAGCGCTATAAAAAGTGGGCAAAATATATGAATAGACACTTCTCAAAAGAAGACATATGAGCAGCCAACAGATACATGAAAAAATGCTCAGCCTCACTAATAACCAAATAAATGCAAATCAAAACCACACTGAGATACCACCTAACTCCAGTCAAGGTGGTCATCTTTAATAACTCAAAAAACAACAGATGCTGGCAAGTATGAAGAGAAAAGAGAATGCTTCTGCACTGTTGGTGGGAGTATAAACTAGTACAACCTCTGTAAAAACAGTATGACAATTTCTAAAAGGTATAAAAATTGACCTTTCATACTATTCTGCAATCCCCCTTCTGGGAATATACCCAGAAGAACTCAAATCATCTACAAAAAGAGTACCTTCACTGACATTTTTTATTGCAGCACGAGTCACAATAATAAAAACATGGAATCAACTGTGCTAATCATCAAAACTGGACTTGATTTTTAAAATTTGGTATATATACATGAAGGAATATCATTCAGGCATATAAAAGGACAAAAGTATGGACTTCGCAGCAACTTGGATGGATTTAGAGTCTATGATACTCAGTGATCTATCACAGAAACAAAGAATGGAGTACCACATGTTCTCACTCATAAGTGTATCCTGAACATTTATCATAATACTACATGAAAGGAATTGGTAGTAGCAGGGCACTGCCAGGGAAGGGTGAGGGGACTCATAACATCAATAAGGATACCTGATCTCAAACCCTGTGAAGTGAGGCCCAATGGAAGGCCCAAACTTCACCTGTAGGATGACCACTTATGTACCAAATCTTGAATGATACCCTACATATTTAAAATAAAACAATTTTTAAGAAAAGAAAAGAAAATACTGAGAAATGGCTTCTGAGTCTCTTAGCCGTTCCCTTTCATACATGCTTTGTCTCAGCCATGTCTTAATGATATTGATTTTTTCTAATTATAAAATTAATGCATAGGACTTTCAATTTTATATGGTTGACTGAGTACTGTTTCTTAACTCTCTTCCAAAAGTCTAAACTAATAAAAATCTTAAAAACATCAATGAGATGCCCAGAGAAAAAACAACAGAACATGAAAGAGATCAACTCATTTTTGGAATGTGAAAGTAATAAAAGAGTACTATCCGACCAAGTAGACCATAGGAGGCTGAGACCTATGTGCTTCCAGAAGGAAGAGTGAGAAGAAACAGCCCATTTTCTCTGCAGAACATTGGAAAGTAGGATCCACAGGGCGTGTAACCAGATAGTTGCCTGAGAGTTTATATACCAAGCACTTGTGCTATTGGATAGGTCCTGGCCACTTGGCAGGTGCCCAACCCTTTCAAGCTTTAACCTGCACCCAGACAGTTAGCCCATTCTCAACCCCCGTTCTTCCAAGAATGAAACCAGAGGGTTTCAGGTTCGAGTGCAGAAGTCATATATGAGAGGCTGATTAGTAAACGAAAAAAGAAACTGGTGGGTGAACTAGCCTTCAAGGTTCTCCAAACAACATTCTACCCCATGACCTGATCACTCAAAGCAGGAGTTCTTGGAAAAGGAGTGAGTTGGAAAGACATGGGTACATTTAATGGGTAAGGGTCTCTGATTTCAGACACTTCTCATGTACAAAGCTTCTTCATAATGAACTACCCCCATCCCTAAAGATTTTCTGATAGTAGACAATAATAGAAAGAAAAAATTTTTAAACAGCTGTGTGAATATAAAACAAACTGTATTTTACATACAAATATGCAGATTTTGACATAAGAGCATATATATTTTGACATGGCCTTAACACCGATGGAATTTTTTGAGTGCAGTTATAATTGAAGCAAGATAAAATGTTGTTTGGTCTGGAGTTTAGAGTTTTTCACCATTTCATAAAATCATATCACAAGAGCAATTTTACAATCCCTCTTCTAAGTAAATACCAAAGGAAGTGAAATCATCAACCTGTAAGGATACTTGCATTCCCTTATTCACTGCAGCATTATTCCTATTAGCCAAGATATGGAAACAATCTAGGTCTCTGTTGATAGAAAAACTGTGATATATGTGAATAATGAAATATTATTTGGCCTTTAAAAAGGTAGAGATCTTGCTATTTGCCACAACATGAAAGGATCTGCAAGACAGAGAGCTAAGTGTAAGAAGTCAGACATACACACACACACACACACACACACACACACACACACACACAAAGATTGCGTGATCTCACTTATATATGGAATTTAAAAAAACAAAACGACAAAGGTCAAATATACAGAGAAACAAAATAAAACAGTGGTTACTGGAGTTGTTAAGGTCAAGTTTGGTGAGGTGAATAAGTAAGCATAGGTCAGAAGATACAAAGTATCTAATGTACAACATAACTACAGATAACAACATTGTACTGTATATGGGATTCATGCTATATGAGTAGATTTTAGCTGCTCTTGTTGCAAAAACACACCAAAAAATGGGTAACTGTGAGGTGATGGATATGTTAATTTGCTTCGCTATAGGAACCGTTTTACTATCTGTATGTATCCCATAAATCGTGCTGTACATAGCAAATATACACAATAAGATTTATCTTTTTAAAAAGAGCAATGCTACTTATGGTATTTAAAAAGTCAACATTGCTCACCAACACAGACCTGTATCAGTCTGTATTCGCAGCTACCACCTACACAAAGATTCTATATATGCAGTCATCTATTTCATTATGTCCACAGTAAAGTCTGAGGCAGCTATGCCTGATGATTTACACATTGAAATACATATTATTTTATTATTAATCTCATTCACTTATTTTATTTTTACATTAAAATTATGGCATGACATTGTTATTGGTGAAATTATATGTGTTGATAGGTTAGGTTCTTATGATTTTCAATTCAGGGTAACACAAGTAGCTTTATAAAATATCTACTTTAAAAAAAAAAAAGAGGGGCGTTACATTTCATAAGGTTGAAAATTACTGTCCCAGAATGAATTCAGTTTTTGAAAATTCTTTCCCAAAAGCTGGTGCCCAATCAGTATTTTATTCCTAAATGTGGACTGTCAAGCAACTGTTATCAGATATTTGAGGAAAGTTTCTAACAAAAAAAAAAGAGAAACCAAACTAAACTGAAACAAACAAGCAAAAACCTGGAAAAAAAGTAAGACAACTTTATAAAAGAGTGTGTATTCACACACATGTGTGTGTGTTTGCACACACAGCAACAGTGGTCTGGAGACCCTAGGGAGTCCCTGAAGCCTTTTCAGGACATCTGCAAGGTCAAAACTATTTTCATAATAATACTAAGATACTCTTTTTCTTATTCGTTCTTATATTCTCATGAGTGTATAGAGGAGTTTTTCAGAGGCAACACAATATGTGATATCACAACAGATTGAATACAGAAGCAGCTGTGATAATCCAGCTCTCTTCTGTTATGCCAGACATTAAAGAGATTTGCAAAAATATATATTTAAGAAGCTACACTTCTCATGAAATTCTTATTTTAGAAAATATAGTTAAATTTTATTAATAATATTTTATTAGCATGCAATGGGCTTGTTATTTTGAAATGAGTAAATAAATATTTCACATATTGCTCAGCTTTAATTTCTAGTATATTAAATATAAATATATATAACCTACATATATAAAAGCTCCTTGGGTTCCTCAGTTATATTTAATAATTGAGGTCTTGGGAGCATTTTTAACATAAAAAACATTCATGAATGTATATGTATACAAGTATTTGTGTATACATATATATAAAGTACATACACTCATATATATACTTAATTTCCTTTAAAAAAGTCATTGCAGCCCTGAAATAAAAATGGGATGTCATAATAAACAAACAACCAGAGAAAAATCGTGCATGTTCCTTACAGATTTAAAAGAGAATAGCTAAAAATTAAAAAGAATAATAAGTTAGAGTTGAAAAACATAATTGACTAAATGTCTCGTAATAAATAGAACAGACCAAGTGATGACTATATGAAGTGAGAATTTTAAAAATTAGAGAATAAAGTCCAGAGTTTTCATTATCCAGTAATGAAAATTTCAGAAAGAAAATGCAAAGAGCAAGAATTCAAAGAAACAATACATAAAATTCACAGAATCAAAGATACAGGTAGTCAGATTAAGTACCAAACACAATAAATTTTTAAAAATCACCAATATGCATTATCATGCAGTCTCACAAATTGAGAATAAAAAGATTCTAAATCTCCCAGAAAAAAAGAAATCAAAGATCAGAAATAAAAATGGCAACATTTGAAACTAGAAAAAAATGAAGAAATACAGTATCATATTAAGTGAAGATTTTTTTCATGCTGGAATTCCATATTCAAACTATCAATCAAGTGTTTAGATAAAATAAAGACATTTTTAGACAGACAATATTGCCAAAATTTTACATTCCATACAGATTTCTAAGTAACCTTCTGGAGAAACAGGTAGTAAACCTAGAGACACGAAGGTAATAAATTCAGAAAATAAGGGAAGCACCACAGTAGTGTCACACTGAATTCCCAGGGTCTGCAGCAGGCATGGGGAACAACCTGGTTAGAGAAAAGCAGGGCATGAACTCCAGGAAGGTGTGTTCAGGAAAAATAATTACACATGTTGTCCAAAATCATAGTGAGGAGGTCTTTGAAAGTGTGAGAAGAATATCACCTTATATAGAAAGATAATCACATTTAAAAGAAAAAATAATTAGCAAAAAAAAAGAGGAAAGGTTGCAATGGAAGAAAAAGTAATCACAATACAACACTCTCGACTTATATAAGCAATAATTTGACAAAAAGGAGTTGTGCCCTTGCAAGTGCATTATAGCCAAAGTCTCATGAACTTTCTGGACAATAGAAGTGTAAGCAAGGTCTGCAGACAGAAATAAGAACAGCTAACATGAGTGCCTGCAGACCTAGATTCATACTTGCACCCATTTATGTATGAATTTCAATTCAAACCTGCACCCATTTATTTATGAATTTCAGAATATTTTAAATGAAAGTAGAAAGGTATAATTTCACATTTATGAAATTAAAATAAAATTTCATATACTCTTTTGTAGTATAATAATGATGATACTTCATACTTTTAATCAGACAATCTGAAGCACTTTATAAACATTAGCAAATTAAGTCTCGCAATACCCCATGCAGTAGTTAAGAATAATCATTCATTATATACTCAGTAGTTAAAATGAGACATCAAGAGATTAAGTGATTTGTTTCAAGTTCATACATTCCTTGAGTTCTAGAGAGAATAGTCAGCTATAATTTCCTCTATCTTTTGCTTGCACTCGACATTATCTTGCCATTTGTATTACTATAGAGAACATGCTGTGCTCTCTATTTAGTGTCATTACCCAGGCTGTAAGATCAACTGGTCACTTTATTGATTTGTGAAGTTTCCATATTTCCCCTTTGGTAGGATACAAGATAAACCCACTCATTATCAAATTCCTCTTTAAAGCAGTGTCTCAGTGTGTTTCTCAATCTAAGTTTTACAGTTGTAAGCATGTTACCAGAACAACAACCATATTTGCCAATTTCCATTTTGAAAAACCCATTCAACATTAATTAACCAAATATTTATTAAGTGATTTTACATGCCAAGCACAGCAGACTGGTTTCCTCCATCACAGATCTTAGTGTCTACTAAGAAGGAACATTTACAAGCAATTATAGTAACCAAGAGCTACTAAGAGGTAGCATAATACCAAACAGTTATGAACACCACTGAACTGGAAGTTACTTTAAAACAGTCTTCCAAAAGGAAATATCTTCAAAGCTGAGGTCTGAAGGATGAATAAAAATTAGCCAAGCTAAAGCAGACAAGAGAGCTCCAGTTAGAAGGAAATACTCATGTAACAGCCCAGAGATGAAAGAGCCTGCTGTGTTCAGGAAGTTGAAAGATGCTCAGAGCAACTGGGAACAGAATGAACAAGAGAAGAAGTGGGTAGAAACAAGGCTGTAGATTTAGAGAAAACAGAATGTTAGGCCATGTTAAGGAATTTAGATTTTTCTAAAAGCAATGGGAATCTTTGAATGACTTTAAGCAAGAGGTCACATTTACGTTATAAAGTACCATTCTGGCTGCTGTGTGGGTACAACAGGTTAGAAATGTGTATACTGGTGACAGTTTAGAGTCCTCACTGAGGTCCAGGCTAGAGATAAGGGTAGCCATTACTTCTGTGAAAGAGAGGGAAGTGACAGCAGAGAAAAGAAAATATATTCAGGAGATATCAAGAATTCTAATCAAGAGTGATTGATTTGATATGAGAATTAATTGAAAAGAGAGAGCACAGAGAACTTCCAGCTTTATTTCCAACAGAATAAAAAGCTACAGAAGAAAAGAAAAAGGAGAGCATCTCTCTAGTGTTTATTTTCTTGACACAGGAAACATGATATTAGCTATTCTTAGGTCTCAACTCAGAATGAATCGATCAATAGATACCAATAAAATTAGGTTTATAAGATAGAAATACAGGTAAACTATATTCTGACATTTGTTGAGTCACCAAGGAGAAGTGAATTTCTTAATAAACCTGACACAAAGGGTTAAGAAATCTTAGCAATATCCCAGATCATAAAGCCATGCCAGAATATCAGAATGCTGTGATTGCATTACCCTTTCTTGCTTTAATCTATAGTGTGCATTTCTCTTTCAGTTTTTATGTTCTTAACTTTCTATTCCTCTATTTCTAAAAATGTGTAATACAGAGGCTGAGAAGAAAGGAGAACTCTCAATTGACATAAGCAAGATATTATTAGGTCAAGGGTCACCAGTGTTTTCTGAAAAAGACAAGTTTGTAAATATTTTAGGTTTTGTGTGCCATACGGTCTTCATCGCAACTACTCAGCTTTGTCTGTTGTAGTGCAAAGCAGTTTTGGACAATATGTAAACAAATTGATGTGGCTGTGTTCCAATGCCATTTTATTTACAAAAACAGGTGGTGGGACAGATTTGGCCCACAGGCCCTAGTTTGCCAGCCTCTGTTTTAGAGGAATTCAGAAAGTCCTCTGGTTTTTAGAAAACAGAAATATCTTCTTCCTAAACTTCTGAGATCAAGATTATCTTTATCAAAAAACAAAAGTTTTATTCCAAAATTGCGAATAATGTTTGAATTCCTAATAGTCACAGTAAGGTACAAGTGACGAATAACCAAGCTTTACCTGAAAGAGGCTTCCATATTCAAAAAGACAATACATCTTAGAGCAATGTATCCCTAAAAGTTGAGGAAAGGGGCCATAAGTGATACAACACCACTCTGATAGAAGAGGCTCGAGAGCAAAGATATCTGTTTAGTGCATACTTTGGCCAAAACACTGGTTAGTAACAAGTGATAAAAGATTGAATGAAGGATTTTATCAAAATAAAATCTAAGGATCAAGTAATTTATAACTGCAGACTCCTATCTTTCCAGCTAACTCCCATCAGTATCTACTTTTTACACATTTTAAAACTTCACTGAGACATTCAGCCTGTGGGGCAAAACTTTTCACTTTGTGTTACCCACGCTTGCCTTCACTTCCCTGCGTTCCATTTGGATAATTTGGTCTAATATAATAATCTTTCTTTTAAATATAACTTTATCTCCCTTGCCCCTTCTCTTTACATGTGTTCAACTGGCTAATCCACAATCTGAGTTCAGGTCTCATTCTAAATTTCTGACTGCAAACCTCAGACAGGTCCCCCATTCTGCCCATCCTCTATATTCTGTAATCAGTGCCTTCTTCTTTCTCTAAGATGCTGTTATCTTTGTACTCAAATCTCTGACACCCTGTATTAGTTTATCTATGGCTATGTAACAAACACCCCAATATCTTAAAATGACACACATTTATTATCTCACAGTTTTTGCAGTGAAAAATTCAGGTGGCATGACTGAGTTTTCTGCTCAAGATCTCACTGGGCTGATATCAGGGAGTGGCCAGGGCTGTGGTTTTCACCTGATGCCCTGAGAATAGGGGCATCTTTCAAGCTCACTGATATTGACAGAATGTATTTCCTTTCAGTCATAGGACAGAGGTCTACATTTGAGTGCAGTCAGACAGGGACCATTCTCAGCTCTTAAGGCCACCCACAGATCCTTACCATGTAGTTAGGGAGCTCACAATGTGATTATTTGTTTTCTTTGAGGTCAGCCAGAGCACATCCCTCTGATTTCCTTTTCTGTGAACAACAACAAAAAAAGAGGGAGCCAAAGGTGAGGAATTCTGCCTTTAAAGAACAGGTCCATCCAGGATAATCTCTCTTTTGCCATGTAACATAACACAGTCACAGGAGTGGTATCTCTCTTCATATCACAGATTCCACCCACACTCAAAGAAGAGAGAATTATACAAGGGTAAGCATCATTGAGAGTCATCTTAGAATTCTGTCTCTACAATAAATCAAAAAATTAGCCGGGCGTGGTAGCACGCGCCTGTAGTTCCAGCTCCTTGGAAGGCTGAGGCGGAAGGATCGCCAGAGCCCAGCAGGTTGAGGCTGCGGTGGCCGGGAGTGGCCGCTGCACTCCAGTCTGGGCAACAGAGTGAGACTCCAACTCAAAAAAAAAAAAAAATTCTATCTACCATATATCTCACTTTCAGCCAACAACTTTATTTCTTAATTCACTATTAAAAAACATAAGCACTCAGAAGAAAACTTTACCCTTTTACTGGCAAGTTTGCCAGTCTACCTTAATCTAACCCCTTCTATACTTTGCCTTCAGACCTGCAGCTAAGGATGAATTGCCCATTCTTTTACCTGAGGGCAATCTCATCTTTTGTTCATTAGATCTTATCCCAACTCACTTGATCAAAGTCTCTTCTAATTGCTCCTGTTTTCTCCTGTGCCACCCGCATTCCCTCCTTGGACAAGAAGATTCCTATCCACAATTTATAATAGAATGAAATTAAAAACAAAAATTATTTCCTGACTCATATTCTCTTCCAATCATGAACCCATTTCTCCACTGACCTTCAGAGCAAAAGTCACTAATCAGTTTTCTCAACTTGCTCACCTACGATTCTTTCCAGAACTTAAATCAGGCTTTTCTTCTCACCACTCTTAATGAAGGCATTAATAAAGGCCAATGTAATGATCCATTCTCTGTCATCTTACATAAAATTTCAGTGCCATTTGTCATAGTTGATCACTTCCTCGTCTTGAAACACTTTCGCCTGCTGTGTTTCTAGACCCTATTTGTTCTGGTTTTCTTCATGTTATTCCTTCAATATTTTTGTGAATCTTCCTTCTTGTCCAGACTTCTAATTACTGTAGTACTCCAAGTGTATCAGTTATATAACGCTACAATAATGCTCATTGAAGGTCACTCTAAAACCCAAGGCCAATCAGCAATAAACACCTATATCTCACTTACCTATGGTCTTTAGTTGATCTCTAAGACTGTGCTCAGCTGGGCTCACTCATGAACCTGTGAATCAACCCTGTATCTTCCATCTGGAAGATTCCTTGTGAGACCAGGGTGAGAAGCCTGAGCATATCTTTTCATGGTAAGGCTAGAGTGTAAGGAGCACAAACAGAAACATACAAGTACTTTCTCAAGCCTCTGCTTGCATCACTTCTGTGACACATTGATCAAAGCAAGCTGCAGTGCTGAGTGTTAAGTCAGGATGGGAGAAACACACAAGATTCATAGCAAAGATTATGAGTAGAGGCAGGAGTGAAGATCTGAGGCCTTTAATGCAATCAATCAGTTACAGCATGACTCTTTTTTCTTCTTTGTCTATACTGACCATTTAAGTGATTCCATCTAATTCCATTGATATAAATATCAACTCTATTATTGTCTTCCAAATATAAATTTAAATCTCCATTCCTGAGCTCTACCCTGACCTCCAGGCTAACTTATCTAATATTCAACAGTTCATTCTACTTGGATACCTGATATCTCATGCATAAAACTGTATACCCAAAACAAACTTGTTTTTTTTAAATCTGAATCTTTCCCTACCTCATTGTCCTCCATCTTGATAAATATCACCTTTTTTAACTACTTGCTTGCTCAAGCTAAAAACATCGGTGCTATTCTTAACATCTCCTTTTATATATTTGCAAGCAATCTATCAACAAATCACTTGGCTCCACTTTTAAAATATATTATTTATCTGATCTTTTCTTACTAACTCCACTGCTACCACCTGGCCCAAGCACCTTCTTCTCTTTTCTTTTCTGAGTTGGAGTGTTACTCTGTTGCCCAGGCTGGAGTACAGTGGCATGCTCACGGCCATTGCAGCCGCGGCCTGCTGGGCTTAGGCAATCCTTGCGCGTCAGCCTTCCAAGTAGCTGGAACTACAGACACATGCCACCATGCCGGGCTAATTTGTATGTGTGTGTGTGTGTGTGTGTGTGTGTGTGTGTGTGTGTGTGTGTGTGTGATTTACTGTAGAGATGAGGTCTCACCAAGTTGCCCAGGCTAGTCTCGAACCCCCAGGCTCAGGTAATTCTCTTGCCTCGGCCTCCCAAAGTGCTAGGATTACAGGCTGAGCCACCGCACCTGGCCTCTTCTCTTTTCTAATGACAATCATGACTATTCAAGTTGCTTCAACTCTTGCCCTGCTATAGATTTTTCCCCATATATCAATCATTATAAAGTTTTTGAAACATAAAATATGTGAAAATATCATATAGTAACCTTTCATCCACACTTAGAATAAACAGCAAAAAAAGGCCTACAAAACCCTTTCAATCTGGCTTTGGCCTAATTCTCCAACTTTATGTCTGATTTTTCTTTCTCTTACTAGTTTAATTTTACCTACAATGATATCCTTACTGCTTCTCTAAACCAATACACAATACTCCAGTCTTTTTGAAGAGTTCTTCCTTGAGATATCTACATGATCTCTTTTTCCCTGCCTTCATTGAGGTTTCTATTCAAATGCTACCTCCACAGAGACCTTTTTGCCAATGCATCCTAAACTAGAAACTTCACTATTCTTCATTCTTTTAATTTTTTTTTGTATTTAGCTACACTACCTCATATAATCTTACTTATTTATATATTCAATATCTATATTCTACAATAGAAAGAAGGACTTATAATAGAAGCCATTCTATTTTATTCATTGCTATATTTTCTATAGATAGAACAGTGTTTGATAAATGAGTGCTCAGAAAATATTTATTAAGTTTTGAATGTTAAATAATTTAGATAATATTGAATTAATAATCCTTTTCTAGCTGCAGGGCATCTCTTCAACCTTTCTAAACCCTCTTATTTACACAATTGATCCTGTTGATTGTAATGATATTATGTAATTATTAAAGATTAATTACAAGCAATAGTATAATTAAAGGATAATGCTCTTATACACATTCTACTATAAACATATTACTACATATTCCTCCTGGTATATGTAAACAAAATTTTTTTTCCCAGAAATGAGATTGCTGTGCTGTGAGATACATGCACGCTCAGCTTTAAATGCAAATTATTTTCCAAGTGATCAACAAAGAAAGAAACAAATGAAGTTTATTCATACACAGGAGCATAATGCATTAGGTAAGATAAAGGCAAGTTTCTAAAGGCTACGTACAGCACTTAATTATACTATGTTAATATAGTTAATAAACAAAACTAAATAATCCATTTTAGTGGTACACACATATATGGTAAAAGAATGATGAATATAAAATTCATGTCAAAGCTTAACTAGTTGGGCTGCAGTAGAAAGCAAGGGGATGGGATGAGTAACACAGATAACTTCAAAGGTATTGGTCGTGTTTAGCTCTTAAGCTGTGTAATGGACTTAGAAGGGTTCATTTTATTTTCCTCTTCATCATACGTACATTATACATATTTTTCTGTATATATCAAACATAACGTGATGTTCTAAAATATATGATTTGTAGTTATTTGTTTAAATTGCGCTAACCTATGCACGTTTAGTTTGTTATTAATTCTCATAATCAATATATGAGTAAAAGAGGAAAAAGTGAAGGCAGAAAAACTAGAAATGGGAAGACTTAACAACGCCTCACTTTTCAAGCCAAACTTCCACAAAAATTTTGATAATATCAGGTACAAAGCTATCACAAGGGAGAAAACAGGAAGAT
>CAUYQG010166683.1:20000-77500 GCA_963574415.1 Tarsius wallacei
CCTGTAATTCTAATTGCACATCAGACTAACTTTACCTGCAGGGATCAAGGATTGCAAGGCCAATATAGCAACAACATGGTGCTCATCTGCTCTGGTGTACTAGGATGAAATAGCATATTGACCCTGAATCTATACTCTGAGTAAAAGCAATTGTCATTCTGCCACTGTAACACCTTGTTGCCAGTGGCGATGTAATTAAAGCTGTGAGGACTCATTTTCCATTCTTATCTCTTAAGCTCCTCTGAATCAGAAACTGTTTGTCTGTGGTAACTGAGAAAACCTACTACAAGGCTACATGTTTATGTATGAATTTTTGGTAGCTTTTCCTTTTTAGGGGGCTGAAGTTATATACATAATTACTGACATTCATCCAAATAATGTGTTTATACAAATGTTGATATGTATGTGCATACACACATATGCATGTATATATACTGTGTGCATATTTATATATATGCACACAACCTCACAGATTATATATATATATGTATAAACACACACACATATACACACACACACAGAGTCTAAATTTTACTCACCCCCTTTTCTCCTCTATTAAAATTCCAAATGGCTAAGAGGATTTTCTCAATTTAGTCATACTTTTAATCTTCACTGAAATGAGTGATGACTTCTTATAATAAAAAGTTGACAGGCTTACATTGCGCACCGGTGGATTAGTTTCCCTTGGTGATGAGGTTTTCTTTTGTGCGCCGTGTGTCTGTTTGATGGAGGTTTAACAGAAAGCATTTTGGCAGAAATTGGATGCAGCAGGGATCATCTGGAGATGGCTGCTGTTCGATATTAACTGCACACAGTAACTTTTTTTCTTCTTCTTTTTTTTTTTTTATATTCTTCAGCCAGGTGACAGAGAGAGAGCCAAAACATTTTTCCTCTTGAAAGCAAAGGTTTTTTTTTTTCTTTTTAAGAATAAAATCTGTGCCCATTCTGCAAACACCTCAAAATATTTAATGTGCTTAGGCCATTGTTTAATGTAAGCATGGTAACAAGATTTCTCTGCAAGAAGATATCAACACACAAATATCTGAAAAGTGTATTTCTAACAACCAAATGCCTTTGATCATCCAGAAATCAGCAGGTAAACAGGAGTTGGTTAATGATTAGAATTAGGTGCTTTACGGAAGATATGTACTTGATACTTGCCTAAATTCAAAGGAAGAGACTCATGGGCCATGATTTGCATTATTTACTCCCCATTCTCACCCCCTTCTTGTAATTCCATTTTATTACTCATTGGAAGCATCAGAAGTCTCATAATAGAGACTTGCCAGATGTTGAATGTGGTGGAACATGCTCCAAGCATATGTATATATTTATACTTGTGAATATATGCACATGGAGCAAATAAATAACTGAAAGGATGCATTTCATTCCACAGGAAAGCTCTGACCAGTGGGTGGGAGCTAATAACATTCATTAGCCCCTAAGCACTACATCCAGTGATTCAGTGCACATCAATCTATGTTTGATGTGAATACACTAAACCTGAGATCTACTATGCAATGTAAATGAGTGTTTTCTTTCATAAAATGATATATCTGTGTATAGTGCTTAATACAATATTATACTATTTTGTCTAATAGCAAATATTTATTGCTAAAAGTTATTTTATGTGAAAAATGTGAGAATGTAATTGTTGCTTTAATTTTCCAATAATAAAAAAAAAACCTTCAAGTATGTTCACAGTGCGAAGTTCTTAGATCCTGGCAAAATGTTTATGATAAAGATAGGACAAACCTAATCTGTACTTACCTCTGCTTCAGACAGCAGCAGTGACAATCCTGCCTGGCTTGTCAAGTTTCAAGAACTTGCAATCCTTAATTTAAACACTTGAGAGATCTATGGAGCCTGTCAGTCTGGTTAATTAAGCTTCGTCTTCTTTTACCCCTCTTCTCCTCCAAAACAAAATCTGGCTTTTTTTTTTTTAATGCCACTTAAGACTTTATCTACTGATTAAGCAAACAGGTTCTAGTTTAAGTAGTATGATCTTGGAAGACTTAAGTGGAACAGCTTTTTACTATTAAAGGAAACATACTCCAAAATCTTCATGGGGAAATGTCATAGATAGGTCAGCCTTAGCATATTCAGCTTTCTTTTTTCAGAATTAGTTTTAAAAAATTGGATAATTCAGAGCAAGAAATAATACAAATATGCTGTGTTTTAGAATATGTCAGTACTTAATTTTTTTTGACATAAATGTATTTCATTTAGGAATATGTAACACTTCAAAGTGGGTAATATCAGTTCTTTCTTAACCATAAGAACTGGCTTTGTGACTATGTTTTGTGAGAAAATTTGTGAATGAGGAATTTAGTACCCTATGGGAAAAATACAGCTAGAGGATTAAGGATCTCAAATGTATCTATGAAGTGTTTAAAATATAAATGCAAGTTTATCTTCACTAGTATGGCAGAGTAAAGAAAGCACACTAAGAGCCTGCCAACTGCCAAATATCAATTTATGTATCTTAAATTAATGTTAATCAATATTGTATAATCAATTTCAATTTACCTTCCTTTGATGACTAATTTTGTTTTAGGATCTCACTGCCTCTATTTCAACAGTATTATCAGAAATTGTTGGTTTTTTTGTAGCCACTATTTAAAAAAGAGTTTTTCTCCATTGTTGCTTTCAGTAAATATTTACTGACTCCCTCATTTTAGAATGTGAAGGTCATGTTTCCTGTGTCTTATTGTAGTCCCCAAGGCAGACTGGCTTCGGTTCCTGTTATTTCAGATTTCTTAGTTCTCCCTCTCCTTCCCCTGGAACACAAAATGATTGCCCTTGCTGAGTTGCTGTAGACCAACATCTCAGTTTCTTTCACCTGAATCCTATGGGAATATATGGGTATCATCTTCCATGGCTACCTTTATCTCAAGGTTCCACTTCTAAAAGTCTTATTCCATTTGGCTATTTGCTTTTTTATTTTATCTTGATTCCGATCTCTCTGCATTTTCTAATTATCATCAAGGGAATTAAGTCACAATTTATAGATACGAGAATTAAAATTCTTAAGGATGGAAGAATTACACACAATAGTAAATCTTGTACTCTAAACTTTCTAGCAAAGTGATCACGTGATTTGGGAGGGGTTCCTGAGTCACAAAATTCCAATGGTTCTAAAATAATAAGAGGAATACATTTCCTGATTTAAAATCTGAATTATAACAGCAGATTTAAGCAAAGGTAAAAATAAAGTGTATTATCTAGATTTTTACCACAGATATCGACATGGAGATGGTTATTCTCTTCTTCATCAGCTACCCCTGACTGGCTATGCAGACAACCAGGATTCACTAAATAGACATAAAATGTTTAGAATTTTAGCATACATATATTTGTAACAGTTTGAAACATGTTCACAGGTAGTCAACACAACTCGGATATTGTTGTTACTCTTATACCTTCTTTAATGGATACAAAGCTATTCTCATATTCACCTTACCTCTTATCCAACTTTCACTAGTAGTGGATATTTGTCACTACTTACTCTCTAGTTATCAGACATAAAAGTGTGAAATCAGTCAATTTTCAATTAGCAGAAATTCTACCAAACATTACAATAGCAGTAATTAGGTAATTTCTGAGTTGCCCATGACAACTGAGATTGGTCCAGACAAACCAGTGTCTTGAGATAAGGTTGCAGTGAACTCTTTTCCTTCTGCGTATTTAAAAAATAATCAGACTTCCAAACTGTCCTAATTTTAAGTTGAGAAAGAGGAGAGAGAGAGAAAGAGAGTCCGAATTATATTAGTCATATTTAAATTTGCAAGCTCACATGGTCATTCCTCAGGTATCATATTATTCTACTAATGCAATATGCTTACTTAGAGTTTCAGTTAGCAAATTTCCATGAGTATCATAAAAGAAGGATAAATAGTGCACAGCTACTGGGTTTTTTTTTTTTTTAAATCATTTAGCGGAGACTGATAAGCTCTTATCTGAGAACTTATTCATAGGATCATGTTTGCCATGGATGCTGAGACACGTAAACCTTTTTCTGGGCTGAACTTGCAAAACTAAAAATTGGAATTCTGTTGCTAAGGAAGGAAGATATTGTGACTACTAACTAGCAATCTCTGCCACTACTCTTAACTCTCATTCTTGATAATTTCTACAAAATTGAAATAAACTGTTTCGTAGCTACCTCAATTGCCATGTTTTGACACAGTCAACATTCAAATGGGCCTTGAATTGTGAATCAGAGTTGGCTTATAACACATTTACAGCAGCAACATTTTCATCATTCTCAAACCAATGGCAAACCTTATTCCTGCATTAAATTGAATAGGTACCAAACACTGATGCTAAAACTCTGTTCACATATCTAAATTTATTTTCATTTAATTAATTATATTTTTCTATCATGATTCACCATTTGTCCTTCATAGTCATATCTGCAACTAAATTATTTGTTTCATAATTTTGCATAATTTATTAGTTTCTCACCACTTTTATTTTTAATTATTTTATTTTTTTCTTGTAATAATGTGGTTTCTTAACTAGTACTTTAAGCAACTTATGGATTTTTCACTCATCAAATACAATAAACTTCAAAACTAAACATAAACAAAACAAGAATATTCCTGACTAATATATCATCCTATGGCCATGCTTATTCCATTCTATGATCATGTCCATTTTATTCATAACATAACTACGTATGATCATTCATCCTATCTAACTATTGAATAGTTACTGCATTTTCTCTAGGGCATAGCTTTGGTCAAGTGAAAGAAATTTTGTAACTTGACATTTTATAAGTAGAGAAGTTTCTCTACTTAAAAAATTAAAACAGTGGTATTAATTAGAAGTATTTTTGCTTGCAAGTATTAGAAAAACGATCTAAGAAAGACTTAAGTAGTAAAGCTATTTAGTTAGTATCTCACATTGCAAGAATCCTGGAAGAGAAAGTTGAGGAGCAGCTGCTCAATGATGTCATCAGTGGCTCAGGATCTTTTCGTCTTTCTACCATCCTTAGCACATTGACCTTTCATACATATCTTGCTGCGTAGCCTCATAGTGACAAGATAGTTGCTGGAGGCCCAATTAGTACAAGGTAGGAAGAAAGAGTAGATTATAGAAGCAGGATCTGTCCCTTTTATTAGAAAATCTCTGTTGCTGTCTCATTGTCTAAAAATGTGTAACATGGTTACTTCTTTAAAGTAACATTGAGAAAACAAATATTAACATTCCTGCCTGTCTATTGACAAAGGAGATTGAAAATGAAGCTGGCCTATCTAATCAAAACAGCCTGCCACCACTGTGTTCAAAACAATTTCATAATTGTTCTCTCAGACAAAATAGCTACAAAATTTAAGTGCCTTAAATAGAATTCAATATTCTAAAGGGCAGTGTCTTTCTTATTCACTCATTACCCTACTATTGATGATTTTGCAGAAATAAAATCTTATGTTGAGCCTTTTCTCGTCTATATGTGCTGCATGAAAGTACTCATTCATAAAATTTGAAGTGTGCCGATGTATGCAGGCAAAAATACGGAGCGGAGGAAAATGAGGGAAGACCTGTACACTGAGCATATGAATAATAAAATTACCAAAGTTTTAAATATAGCCAAAAAATATTTAATCTAATGAAAGATATGGGTATCAACTCCCATGTCTTAATCTTAATCTTTACAAAAACTAGTTATCATAGTAGTATACTTTGAAACTTTGGCTATAAATGATATATTCTGGCTTGGTATAGAGCATACTTGGATGTGAATGTTTTGAAGCTAATAATTACCATCTAAATTTTGGTAAGGATAAAGTAATCTACTCTAAACCTGTGCTTCAATATGCTTTGTGAGTTAGCATTATATTTGTCAAGATAAATATCTTAATAATCTTTATCACTCTTACTTATTCATTCAGGAAAACTTTGTTTTGAGTGATCTACTAAGTCACTTTTATTTGTATTTAGTACCTTCTGAGATTATTGTTACATAATTTTTCTTGATATTGAGAGATTTTCTCACTTGCATTTGATGTAAGCCCAAATCCCAAAGAGTCAGTAAAATGGGTGCTGATATTGAAATATAATATACAACTACAAAAGCAGCTTTAAAAAATCTTCCTGTGAATGGAATTTGAGGATTATTGTTACTTGCTGAGTTTAATCAATTTCACAGTCTGAATTACTAGATCACATGCCATAACTCTGGGATGATGCTTACTTAGACCATGATGGAAGTGTCCAGATGATGAATAGAAAGAAATTACATCGGAGATGTGTGATGCATGCATATGTTCTTCACTTAGTGATCATTTTCAGAGAAATTCATTAATGCTATTCTTACTCAGATTTATCACTTGAGATTTGAAATAATCACCAATCATATGTTCACTACAAAACACTAAGACATCTGTAGATGAAACTTTCTATATTATTATATCAAACTAAATGTGAACTAAGTTACATTGGAAGACTTCTCATTAAATTGATGACTTTCATCAATACTTACAGAATGCAGGTAGAGAATTCATTGGGGTTTTTAGCATTCACTAGGGTATCATATATCATATTAAACACAAGAAATAAAGTTATTTCTATGTTTGCAAACCAATTTGCCTTCTTTGGTGGATCTAACCAATCAGTAAAAGTGTAACAACCCCCCCCCCCTTTTTTTTTTCTGGCAAAATGACTAATGATAATTGTGTACAAGAGTACTAGTGTTCAACATAGAAATCACATTTTTTTTTATTGTTAACCATCTTCATGCTCTAATCAAATTGGGAGACAACTGGAATATCTTCAAAGAACTCCAGGGAATGTCTAAACAAAATGCTTAGCCTAATAATAATAAATACAAATTAAGAAATAGGGAACAGTGAGATTTTCTGGTGATTTCCCACATAAACTCTATTTGTATCCTTCTGACAAATTTGGAAAGGCAAATTGCCTTAAGAAAGAACTCAGGAAATAAGCATACACAGTTTTGACTTTCCACGTGTTTAAAGAACACGAACAAGAGAGAACAATCGATCAAACTGATCTCAATAATTATTAACAACTCAAATGAGACATAATTGGCATACCATAAACTTTACTTGTTTAAAGTGCTCAATTTTATACATTTTGACAAGGCAAGCATGACTGAGTTTTCTGCTATAGAAGATTAGTTTTGATCATTTGGAATTTTGTATAAATAAAATTATATAGTAGATATTGTTTTTTGTTTGATTTCTTTCTTGATCATTTTGAGTTTCATTCATGCCACGTTAGTTTATTGCATTCTTATGTTCAATAGAATTTTATTGCATGGATATATCACAAGTTGTTTATCCATTCATCTATTGATGGACAGACAGTTCAGTTAGGCACTATAATGATGAGCAAGGCTACAGTGAACATCCATGTTCAAATATTTGTACATAGGTTTTCACTTTTTCTTAGGCAATCATCTAGGAGTAGAATGAGTGGATCATATAGATCATGTTTAACTTTTAAAAAAATATAAAACTGGTTTCCAAAGTCATTGTTTCATAGTTTCACTAGAACTGTATGAAGATTCCGGTTGAATGACAACAAACCTTGGTGTGGTCAGCTTTTTAATGTTAGCCATTTTAATATATGTAGAGATATATTATTTTTATTTTAATTTGTATTATACTAAAAAGTAATGATATTGAAGATATTTGCATATATTTATTTGCCACGAACATATCTTCTTTTTTGAAGTGCTCATTCAATCTTTTGTCTAAATTTTTGGGTTATTTGCATTCTTACTGAGTAGTAAGAGTTTTCTCTGTATTCTAGATACAAAATTTATCTCAGATAGATGTTTTCCAAATATTTTCTCCAAGGCTGTCACTTATCTTTTCATTCTCTTGATAGCATCATTCAAGGAAAAGAACTTTTTCACTTCGATGAAGCTCCACTCATTATCTTTTGTTTATGATTTGTGTTTTGTCACTATATTTAAGAAATCTTTGCCTAATCCAAAGTCAACAAATTTTTCCTATTTTATTCTAGAATCTCTGCAGTTTTAGATTTCACATTTGGGTCTATAATTCTTTTTTTTTTTTGTATATGGTAATAGACATGGATTCAAGTTCATGATTTTGCATATCATTATTCAATTGTTGAAAAGATTATACTTTCTCTTTGAATTGCCTTTGCATTTTTGTCAAAAATGAGCTCCTCTTGTGTGCAGTGTATTAATGAATTCCCTATTCTGTTTCACTGATCTATTTGTTTATTGCTACATCACTATAACACTGTCTTAATTATGGTAGCTTTTAAATAAGCTCTGAAATCAGATAGTATAAATCTCCAACTTTTAATTTCTTTTTCAAAATTGTTTTGGCTATTCTAGATCTTTTGCATTTCCATTTAAATTTTAAAATCAGCTTGCCAACTTTTATAAAAATAATTTTTCAGGTATGGATTGGGATTATATTAAACCAATAGATCATTTGGGGGAAAATTGGCATCTTAAAAACCCACAAATATAGTATATATTTCCAACTATTTGGATATTCTTTAATTTCTTTCAGCAGTATTTTATAATTTTCAGTGTTCAGGTCTCTCACATAATTTGTTAGACCTGAACACTGAGTCTTAAGTATTTTAGTTTTTATAGTATTATACAGTAATTTGTTTGTTTGTTTGTTTTTTGAGTCAGAGACTCATTCTGTTGATCAGGCTAGAGTGCAGTGACACAACCACAACTCACCACAGCCTCAGCCTTCTAGGTTAGGACTACACATGTGAGTCACCACACCTGGCTAATTTTTTTTTTTTAACTTTTTGGTAGAGACAAGGTCTTACTATGTTTCCCAGGTTGTTTTCAAACTCAAGCAATTACCTCTCCTTGACCTCCCAAAGTGCCGGGTTTGCAGGTATGAGTCACCGTTCCTAGCCTATAAATGGTAATTTTAATATTTCATTTTCTAATTGGTTGTCACTAGAATATAGAAATGCTATTGAATTTTTTTTTGTATGTTGACCTTGTATTGTTTTCTGCAACCTTGATAAACTAACTTAATATTTCTATTAGCATTTTGTTCAATTTCATAAGCTTTCTAAAGAGACAGTCTTAGTCTATGAATGAAAACCCTGTTACTTCTTCCTTTATAATTTGAATTCCTTGTGTTGACTTTAAATGTAGACTAGATCATCCCTTGCAAAGTTGAATAAAAGTGGTCAGAGTGAACATCCTGGTCTTGTTGCTGATCTTAAGAAAAACATATTTAATCTTTCATCATTAAGTATAATAGTAGCTGTAAGTTTTTTGTAAATGGCCACAATCATATATTCCTAGTTTGCTGAAAGTTTTTATCAGACACAAATGGAGTTTGTCAAATGTTATTTCCACATCGATTGAGATGGTCATCTGTTTTGTTTTTTTTTCTTTTTCAGTCTATGTCTTTGATGAATTACACTGATTTATAAAGATTGTTTTCAAATGTTAAATCTTTCCTGGAATAAAACCCATTTGGTCATGAGGTATTTATATTCTTATGTAATGTTGAATTTGGTTTGCTAAAATTTTGTTTAGAATATTCACATCTGTGCTCATCAAGAATATTCTTCTGAACTCTTCTCTTGGGAATCTTTTTATCTAAGATTTTGTCAGAGTAATGCTAGCCTCATAGAATGAGCTCAATGTCTCCCCTCTACTTGAATTTTCTGGAAAATTTAGTCTGAAGTTGATATTATTTTCTTCTGAAGAGCTGAATAGAATTCACCAGTGAAGTCTTCTGGGCCTGGAATTATTTGTGGCAAAATTTTAAAACATAACTTCAAACTTTTAATATATGTATGTTATTTTTTTTTCTTGTGTGAGATTAAACAGTTAGTTCAAGTAATTGTTCATTTTATCTGTGTTGTTGAATTTATTTGCATAAACTTGTTTAAAATTTCACTTATCATTTTACTTTCTGTGTAATGTCACTTCTTTCTTCCCTGATAATAATTTGTGGGTTTTTTTTTTTCATGATCAGTCTGGCTACAGGTTTATTAATTTTATAAATCTTTGCAAAGAAGCAGCTTTTGGTTTAATTGACTTTTTTCTATTGTTTTTATATTTTTCCATTTTATTGTCTTTCACTTTGAATTATACATTTTTCTTTGTGTACTCGCTTTGGTTTTCATTTGTTTTACTTTTTCATAGTTTCTTGAGGCAGAGGACAGATCACTTAGTTAAGAATTCCTTAATATAGACCTTTCCAGTTGTAAATTTCCCTCCAATACTGCTAGGAAAATCCCACAAATTTTGATATTGCTATATTTTATTTCATTTCATTTAAAATACTTCCTCATCTTCTTTTGATTTCTCCTCAAGGACTATTTAGAAGTGTATTTAGTGTTTTTTAAATTAAATTGTCTTTTTAAAATATTTAAATGATAAGAAAAATTTTATACTTTACACATGTACTTTATTCTTTACTCTTCATTAATTTGTATAGATCCACATTTCCATCAAATATTATGTTCCTTCTTCCTGATCAAATTTCTTTGAGATTTATAATATTTTGGATAGGGTAATGATAAATTTATTCTTCATCTTTAAGTCTGCAAACTTCTTTATTTTGTCTTTATTTTTTAAGTATAAGTGTTTGTTGGATATAGAATTACAGATTGATATGGTTTTTATTTGGGGTGTTTTTTTGTTTTTTTAGTAAAGTCCCCAGCATATGAATCTCCAAGTTGTGAACTTTCAAAGATGCGAATGTGTGTTCACATGTTCAATCACATAAGGTAGTTCATGTGTCTAGTATACATTATCAATAAGCTGTAAGATTAAAAATGTTTTCTTTTTTTGTCTGATTTTTATGTATGATTTGTGTGAAAAGTATTATAAACCGATTACAGTACAAAACTGTATAACCAGTTGTGTTAGTTGGGTACCTGGGCTAACTTTGTTGGACTTCAAACAAATTGGACTTATGAATGGAACTCTTTCATATGTAGGGGACTTACTGTACATTGAAGATGTTTTACCACTGTCTTTTTACTTTCCTTATTTCTGCTGTCATCCTTATCTTTGCTGTTATTTATGTAATATGTCATTTTTCTTCTGGATACATTTAAGATTTTCTCTTTACTGCCAGTTTCAAGCATTTTAATTTTTATATCATGATATCATTGTGTGTATTTTCTTTCATCTTTCTTGTGTCGGGACTCATTTAACTTTCTGATCTGAGAGTTTATAGTTTTAATCAAATTTGAAATATTATTGTGCATAATTTTTTCAAATAACTTCTTATCTTTTCCATTTTTGGAATGATCATTGATAATTTATTCTCCTCCTTAAAGTATCATTTCTCAATTAGGCTTGGCAGCTCATGCCTTTAGTCCCAGTGTTTTGGGAAGGTGGAAGCAAGAGGATTGCCTGAACCCAGGGATTTGAGCCAACCTGGGAAAACTGGCAAGACCTCATCTCTACAATAAATTAAATAAAATAAAAAATTAGTTGGGTATGGTGGTGCACACCTATTGTTCCAGCTATATAGGAGGCTGAGGCAGAAGGATCACCTGAGTCCAGTAGGTCAAGAGTGTGGTGCAGTGAGCATTGCCACTGCACTCCAGCCTGGGAAACAGAGATTCTGACTCAGAAAAATAAAAATAAATAATAAATAAATAATAATTTATCTGTGTTTCATTATGAAAAATTTATATTGCTATGTCTTCTGACTCACTAATTTTTCTTTTGCAATTTTTAATCTGATATTAAGACCATCTAGTTTGGTTTTTATCTCAGTTTTCATTGCTAGGAGTTTAACTTCCATAATGCTACTTAACTTTTATTTTTATTTCATTTTTTGCTACTTAAGTTTTAAACATGTGAAATGAACCTGTAATAGTTGTTTTCATGTCCTTGTCTGCTAATCATAATAGTTACGCTATTTGTGGGTCAGTTTCAAACAACTGGTATTACTCTTTGTTTTACTTATTTTTTTAAGCGTGCCTGGTAATGTTTGATTGGATGCCACATATTTTGTACTTTACAGTTTTTATTGCTATTTGTGTGTATATACACACAGAGGGTTCCAAAAAACCTATGCACATTTTAAGAAAGGAAAAACTATTAAAATTGTAATACTCAATATATGCCAATAACAAAAGATGAATACAATCATTTTTGACATCCGCAATTACAAGAGGTGCTCAAAGTGGTTACCATCAGCAACCAGACACCTCTGATTATGATGAGCTAAAAGTAATACATAGACACATAGACAGCATCTCTTAAAATGTATATACATTTTTTGGCACCCCCAGTTTTTCGACCACAAAAGAACTGGAATTATCTTTTTGGAGGGCGGACTCCTTACAGTACACTCAGAACTTGTTCCTCTGGATAAAACTGTCAACCAAAGTTTTTATTTTTTGAGAAGTTTTGAGAAAGTTGTGTCACGGTTTGTGGAAGAAACATTCCGAGTTGTGGTGAACAGGTGATGGGTTCTTCCTTCTTCCATGGTGACAACACACCTGTCCACACTATGCTTAGTGTTCAGCAATTTTTTTTACCAAAAACGGCATGCCCCACCTCTTTATTCACCTTATCTCTCCCCAGTGCTTTTTTCCCCCCAGATTAAAAGGTCCTCAAAGTGAAGCACTGGCTGATGTGGAAGAGTTGAAACAAAAAATTGCAGAAGCACTAAAAGACATCCAATTTGACAAGTTCAAAAACTGTTTTGAGCAGTGGAAAAAGTGTCTAGATAGGTGTACTGCATCAAATGGAGAATACTTAGGAGACACCTGAAATTTTAACACATAAGAATAAATACTTTTTTTTTATAAGTAAGTTCTGTTTTGGGGGGGTCTCCCTTCATTCTGTTGCCCAGGTTAGAGAATAATGGCATAATTATAGCTAACTGTAGTCTCAAATTCTTACGTCTCAGTCCTTCTACTTCAGCCTTCTGAGTAGCTGGAACTGCAAGCACGCACTAGCATACCTGGTTATTTTTCAAATTTGTCTCTTTAGAGATGAGGTCTTATTCTGTTTTCCTGGCAAGTCTCAAATTCTAGGCCTCAGGTGATCGATCCACCACACCTATCTATTCCCATACTCTTGAGTTTTATCAATGGCAAAGTTAATTTACTTAGAAATATCTTGTTTGTTTGTTTGTTTTAATCAAATACTGCCTTTAAGATTTATTTGTTGGGGCAGAAGCAATGTTTCCTCTGGAGTTAATTCATTCACAGAGGCGAGACCTTTCTGAGTACTCTATGCCTCAGGCATTGCCATAAGGTTTCTGATGGGAACAGGCCCTCTTCCCAATCTGTGTGAGCATTAGCTAGATACGACTGCCTTAATCCTTTTGGGTGGTTCTCTCCTTGGCCTTCTCAATGCTGATTTGAAATTTTAAAGTGCATTTATCTTCCAAAATTGTTAAGAAAAATATTTTCATGTTAGCAAGTAAAATAAAGAGTTTCCAACCTATCACCAGCCTGTCCCTTAACATGTCCTGTATCTTGAAAGAGTTTCATGCACATATGCTTGAACACCCCAGCCCACATCCAAACTCCATCCACATCCTCTGCAGACAGCAACTCCTTGAGTTTTCTTCAGTTTTAGAAGTACATGCACCAGGAGTGCAGTCTGTCCTTGGAAGACTGGTCCAGGGAATGGAATTTCCAGTCAGGAAGCAGATTAGGACAATTTTGGCAGGAAATTTTAGGGGTTGTAAGGGTCTTGAGCATGTTATAAATGGGTGGGTGCAGGCCTCCAATGGGCATATCCCTTTGTCCCTGAAGACTATTTATTCTTCATTCTATAATAGGATGCTCTTGCTTGTATGTAAACATGCTATGTCCCATGATCAGTGTAGAATTGGCTTATGTGTTGCCTTTTACCACTTATACCTCTGATGACCCAGTGAGTAACACATATATAACTTAAAACACTTATGTATAATATCTATTTATTCTATATACTTACATATGTATATATACATATATATATTAACTATTTATTTTAATACTTATGAACTTCCACATAATACTGTAATACTCTCAGAGCCTTATATGGCAAAGAATTCCAACTGTGATTTGCAAAATTAGCAATGTCGATAAACACTAAATCAACATTTTTCTCTTTTGTCATTGCTTTTTAAATTAATATTTCTACCAATTAATCAAATCAGCTGTATATCCAATCTAATTTGATGTTCTTCTCTCTGCTCCCCAAGATATCAGGAGGGACAAGCAGAAGTCAACAATTATAAATTAATATTGGTTAATTGTTTATCAGGACCCAGGAAGGCTGACAATGAATAAAGATGATAACCAGACACAGTATAGCCAAGCACAGGCATAAGGAAGCTTCTATTTCTGATGCTGTATATAATTTGAGAGTTAAAAAAAATTCCAAAGCGGAGATTACCATCACTCCCAGACACCAGCATTCAGTATTCTTTCTGATTAAAAGCATCTGAAAAGTTCCATTATTTCACTCTACCTCTAGAGCCATGTATCCTTTCTCACTTTTGGAATGCCCTTAAGTTAAAACAGAACATAGGATCAATTTGTACAATTTCAGAGCCCAAAGTAGAGGTTCAAATGTTTCAAGAAAATTTCCCCATTCACTCCCCTTCTGAGGGGTACCAAGCACTAAGGCAAGCCATTCTTCCAGTCAGGACTTCAATTCTTATAGGATAAATGGAAAGACTTCCCCTCTTTCTCTAAAATTCTAAGGATCTGTAGCATAGTAACAGTGGGACAACCATTTTCCCTTCCATGTCTTTACTGTTCCCTTGTGGACATACCTTAGCTTTCATGTTGAAAAGCAATCATTTCTTTCTAAATTATTTATCAGTTTGGCTATCATTCTTACTTGGCAGTTATGATTACAGTTTTAAATATGAGTAATTTCCGTTTTAAGGAGTGATGGGTTTTGAGAAATTTTATCATTAATGGGTGTAATTGTGAAACCTTCTCCTTGATGACATGTGGAATTTAGAGGTACACAGATGCCAGTGAATGCAATGAATGCCAGAGTAATGAGAAGAAGGAGGCACTTTAGCTGCTCTTCATAAAGGAAGCAAAACAGAAGCTATGAGTTCTAAGAAGGCAAATTGTATTATTGGTTTAGTTTGGCTCAGAACCTAACTTCTCAGTGAAACAGGTTTGAAAAACTTGTCTCAGCGACCTATATTAAGAATATTCAACCTTTTTCCTTCTGAATGCCAAAGTATCATCTCACAATTATTTAACAAATATGCATTAGTCACATTCAATAACCTGTTCAGAAAAGCGAGCACAATCTGTTTCTCTCTTTTTCCTTAATTAGTCAGAAGCCTTGCTTCCTAAGCATTTGGTCCCTTCTCTGTTCCTCAAAAAGGGTGCCTAATGGTAGCAAATTTTAATCTTTTCTATTTAAAGAAATTTTGGTTTTAAGTTTAGCCTGCTGGCCTCTTTATTTATCATTGCTGAACTCAGCTCTTCTGATTGCTAGGAAGGTTTTCTAATGTTTCATTTCCCCATCTTTCTTAAAAATAACAACATTGCTCTGTAAAGCAGCTAATGTTCTCACTGAGCAAATGGAAAGAATCCCACATCACTCCAAAACACATTCTTCCCAATAGAAAGTGTATAAATGGACTCTAAGCAATGTTACACTTTTTCCCTATGAGTGATTTTCTTTAAATATATTCTACTGCTTTCATATAGCCACCTGCCATTTTTGCTTTATTGAGGCCAGAAGGTTTAAAGGCATTGCTTTTAAATATCTTGAAAGTTTTCCATTGATAAGAAAAGGTAGTAAAAGCACTTTTAAGTGAACAGTAACACACACATCACAAATCAGGCATTTTGATACCATCTAGGTTCACACCATGTGGTATAAGGAACTCCAGTGATTGTGATTTAGGCTGGGCTTCTAAACTGTGTGGAAGGGATGTGAGGAAAAGTTGGAGTTGTTGTAGTTATTGAATAGGTTGTGAACTGTGTTGTGTGTGTGTGTGTGCGTGTGTGTGTGTGTAGAATGTGTGTGCATGGTGAGGAGCATGAGTGATTTAAATACAAAATAACCAGACATAGTTTAGTTGTAGTATTATACAGGAGTAAACCAGAAAAAAATTTGCAAATGTTTGTTAAAGAATATTTATTCTTTCATAACACAGTAGTTATTTATTTACAGCATACTATTGAAATGAATTTTTTTTATCTTTCCAGTGGAGAGCACTTTATGGTCTCCATTCTATTTCACTTTGTCTAAAAGCCACAGAAATAGATACCAACAAGAAGTGAATGTAGTCATAGGGCAGCGGTAAAGATTACTGTCTGAAGATCGAACATGAGAG
The DNA here is from genome assembly GCA_963574415.1 of Tarsius wallacei. NCBI lineage: Eukaryota > Metazoa > Chordata > Mammalia > Primates > Tarsiidae > Tarsius > Tarsius wallacei. The sequence goes on from CAUYQG010166683.1 coordinate 36,275, forward strand.
AACTGGGTTTGAAATCAAAGACTTGCCATTGATCAAGTCTTTGTTAGTCTCGGACAAAGGCTTATAAGCCTCTTCTCATTTTTCCTTTGGGTCTGAATGAAGCATGAGTTAAAATAAAATGACGCCAGACTTGGAGGGCGAAGGAGAGAACTCACCGTATCTATTCCAGAGTTAACTATGCACCTGGCCTCTCCTGCTTTGCTCTTTTCTCCAAAGGGAAGAAACAAGAGTCAAACAATTCTGACCATTGAAGACTTTAGGGTAAACGTTCATCTTGTTTTCGTAGACCTGAGCAGTGTAGATGTACTTTGAAGAAATACCTTAAAATAGAAAACAAGGTTGGGAAATACATGTGGATGTAGTAGCATTGATTACAGTTGACTTCAAATGTAAGGCAAGTTTTTAAATTTTTTTTCTCAGAGTGTTTCTGTTCCCTTCATAGTGGTATATGTTAGTACATAGGGATTTGGATGCATGTAGGGAAAAAAGAGAAATTCTTTTTTAAATTATGTACTGTATGCTAAAGAATGGTATGAAAAGATGTGTATTATGCAGGGAGTTAAATGTTGAAAGTTGGGATTACATGCTGTGGCTCCAAAATGATAAACATATTCTTGTTAATTTTGACGAAAATATTTCCTGAATGATTATTTAATCTCTGAGCATCACACCTTCTGATAATTGAGATTATGTTGATTAAGAAGATGATGTAGTTGTTATATCTTACTAAAGAATACAGTTTAGGGAAAAATAAAAATTCCTGAAACAAAACATATCATATACATATCAAGTGCTTTGCTCTTACTTATACTCAATAGGCTAGTGGGAAAAATAATGTCATAAGTAGTCAGAGCACACTAATATGGAAAGATTGAGATATATTTTATCTATGGAGAAGGGACATTAATCTTTATCTAAAAAATGTTGTGTTGGCAAGTTTATATTTTTCCCTGAATATATAGAGGAAAATAGAAGTATCAACCACATTCTTTAAACACAGCCATAGGCCAGCTCTGCAAATGAGCAACTCTAATATGAAAACACTTTCAAAGTTCTAAATGAGTTGTCCCTGCGGTAATAAAGAGGGGACATTTTACAGTATGACAGTATGTAAGACAGCATTGTCAGCTGTAGTTTATTTAAAGCACGAGGCCTGTAACCGGAAAATAATGACTTTAATAAAATTTACTATTGACTTTGTAGGCTAAAATCTTTCTGTCATCAGGAATACAGAAAAACAACCTGTCTGAAAACCCTTCAGTTAAATATATTCCTTTAATATTTCAAAGCAACTTGATTTTTTTTAACATGCACACCACTTCAAAAGATACTGTAGTAGGGTGGAAATTAGTATTTTTAATAGAAAGTTGGTATTGCTTACATAAGGAAAAAATCGGTAATGACCTATGACACTATCAACTGAAAGCAACATTTGAGGAGACTGCAAAAGCAGTTAATGCAATTCCCTGAAATACTGTATAAAGCTGTGTCACAAATGAATGATTTATAATTTATCCAATGTCCTTCTCATCTGAAGGATATCTTTTAATCATAAAGTATGGTTTCTAAGTTAGAACGCCAAAGAACTTGTACACATGAAAATCTACAGCATGTTAGCAAGGTTGGGGTCATTTCTGAAAATTGGGGAAAGTGGGAAAACATATGGCCTGATTTTACTCTTCAGCCAATTTGATTAAATATGGTATAGATTGCTTGTGGTGTGTAAGAGAGGTCATGCCCATTATATGAAAAGCTGAAGAAATTCCATTCCTTTAATGTTTTACATAGTTAAAATAAACTGTGGTAAAAAGTTTCCCAACAGTGTATGACAGCTCAATTTAGAGGTGAAGCCTTTTAATAAAACCTCATGAAATGAATACTTTGGTTTATGCACTCTGTTTGTGTTTCCCACTGGAGTGCTTAGCATTATGAAGCTGTGGTTACTTGCTTTACTACTGCAGAATAACATCATGAAAGGAAAGACCAAAGCTTTGTATCAGAAAATATCCAGAGTGAGTGGAAATACTGATGGAGGAACCTTAATTTTGAGCTAAACTGCTTTCCTATTTGCTTTTAACATGCTATTATAAAGTATATTGGCTTGAATTACAGGATATTATTTAAACAAAAGAAAAAATCTGCAGGGGTTTTTACACATTAACCTATAGCTTATTTAAAGGAAAATTATGAACCTCAGAATCATATACTAGGATATTTTTCTAAACTTTAATAAAATAAGAACTTTAAACCGAAGCACGCGTTTCTGAATTAAGTCTATATGTTGGTATTATTTAGAAGAGATGGAAGGTAATGGAAAAAGTCAAAAACAGTTCATTTGTATGATGATTCTGGCATCAACACTTCATGTGAAGACAGAATTCTACTTCAATACCATCTATGATCACAATAGCAATTCTTAGGAGAGCTAGCATGATGCCTTAAGCCAATTAAAGGTTCAGTATATTAGCATTAGCAGACATAACTGTTTTTAAGAGCAGTCTTCATTTTGATCCCCTTTCTTTCTAGTTGTGCTCTCTGATTCACTCTGGAACTATTCTAATGTGAGGAACGAAATCAAGAAAGTTGGTCCATTGTTGCACTGACCATTACAACGCTTAACATCTTCTGGAACTTCTGAATATTTGGCCTGACTGCAACTACTGTAAGAGTTCATTAGTTATTATATTCTATATTTGTGAATGTTAGAGGAGTTGTGAGCATGGCATGCAAATATATGTAAATTATATGAATGCCTATGCAATTTTGAATCCCCAGGCCTCCTGGGGATAGTTACCCTACAATATGCATCCGTTGATTTTAACAATATATGTTGCAATTGCTAAGGTACCATGTCCTGAGATATGTGACTTCTGTTCTCTGGTCTTTTATTAATTTCCTGGTACTACTATATGGAAGATAGTATTCATAATTGGTTTTTTCTCTGATGGTTTTTAATGACTTGGGAATATGGTTGATAGGCAAGCTGGTGAGTGAGGAAAACAACTATCTGTTCCTTAGCTGCTTACTCTGGGAGATGACAGGTAGACTAATTCTTAACTATCCCAACTTACTTGGGAGGATGTAGGTGGCACATAAGGAAGATATCTTGGTCATATATAGGACTGTCATTGTTCTTTAAGAAGGCTATTTGATGAAAATACAAATATGAATGTTAACTTTTATAAAATTTCAGGACATCGTTCTTTGGGATGCAGGAAGAGTATGTTTTTCTAGGGATTGTCCTTATTTGGTTTCCTAAGATTTTTTGGTTTCCAGATTTCCACACAAGTTTAAATAACATAATGATTCTGTTTCCCAGTTCATCTATTCTTCCATATCGAAGTATAATTTTAGATTGGGCCACTTGTGGCAATAAAAACAAGAGTTTCATAAATAGAAACCAAGAAAAACCTTTGCTTGGTTTACTTTTCAACAAATTTGTATTGTTTTCTCTGTCGCAAGCACAGGTTAGAACAGTCGCCAAAACAAAATCCCTGCCCTAGAGGAACTTGTGTTCTATTAAGTCAGATAATAAACAAATAAGTTGATATATACTATCAGATGGTGAGATGAGCTATGGAAAGGTGGAGTGGAGGTAGAGGCACAGAGAGCAAAGACTGAGACAAAAGAAAGTTAGGGACTGGCACATATCCTTGACATGGGGCAATGTGATAGTGGGGATGAAACAAAGCTGACATCTGATCCAACAGGTATTTCACTTGATCAAAAAGAGAGACTACTAAATCCATCTGCAGGATCCTTGCAATAATTCCATTTACAGTAAGACCCCAAACCTACCAAGAGACCTGTCTATGTAAAAACAGTTTTGCTTAAACTAACATTCAGGCCACACCAGTTAATTTGGGTTACATTGTTCCAATCAAATCACTAATCATACAAAGGTGTGGGATTATGAGAAGTACTGGCACATCAGAAGAATGGGGATTTTAAAGTACATGTTTTAAAGTACAAGTTTTAGAGATTACACATAAAAGGTCCTGGCACAATACTCAAATGTTATTGTAATAGAGCTTGTTAAAAAGAATACATTAGTAACCATATTACCAATCCATAAGGTTTAAATATCAAACAACCTGAAGCCCAACTGCTTTGAAGTGATTTAAGGGCAGACAGAGGGAATGAGAAAAAGAAAACCTATATTTAAGTGACAGTTCTGATGGTGATATTTATTTGGTTTTTTTTTTTTTTTACTTCCAAACTCCAAATGACTCTTTATTGTGAAAGAAGTACTTAAGATACTGTGAGATAAAAGGGAATACAAGTCCGGATTTACAATTCATATATGTGCCACATCTTTACCTTGGGAACATTTATAATTTGTTGGCTTAGGTTGTTTGAGATGTTCAATGTTGTTTGGTTTAGGTGCTTGAGATGTTCAATGTAGAGGAAAACATGTGTTCAATGAAACTCAAAAAAATATTTTTTAAATGCTCCAGGCTTTGGGGAAGCTAAAGCAACTTGCCTAGTCTTGAAACACAAGTGATCAATGACAGCGCATTCACTACTTAATAGAGTTTGCTATGGCACCACTCAGCCTATATTGGCTAAATCAAACTCGTTCTTGACGCTACAAGGCAAAAGAAAGACTTTACTATATGAAATTTGCGAGAATTGGAAAAATTATTTCCGTAAAGTAAAAGAGCTTATTTGTGTCTCACACTTTTTACAAACACATTTGTTATAATGCATATTTTACCTGTGTTTTTAAAATTATCTACTTTGATAGAGCCCATAGATCTTCATGCAGCGTAATACCCTATGGTATTTGTTGTTTAGTAAATAAATTCAAAGTCAAGAAATATATAGCCCAAATTCGAAACTTCTCTTATAAGAGCAAAAATAACAATAGCTAACACATATTGGTCAATTAATAAACAGATGTTTTAAATTACTTTGCCCCTATAAAACATAACAAATGCAAAGAACCATCATTACCTCCACTTTCCTGATGAAATGATGAAAGATTAGAAAGGTTCAGTATTTTGCACTAGGTCACACACTAGCAAAAAACATCAGTGAGACTTCAGTCAACTCTCTCCAACTTAAAATTATATTGTTTAACCAATTAATGTGCTACCTCAGATCACATGAATTGTAAATAAATAGTAACATTTTTAACTTAAAATTTCTTACAATTATTAGCAGTAAAGTTAGATTTTCTCAAGTGAACAAATGCTTATTAAGTTAATCTATGTAATAATGGTAACATTTGAGTCTTAATATAAATACCTCAGCCAGAAAGCATGACTACATTATTTATCACAAAACTACTAAAAAAAAATAGATGGGAAATGGGAAACCTCGTGTTCTTGAGGGAAGTGATATTTCCCTCTAGGGGGCATTTTCGAAATTTGCAAGGGTGGTTTTGCCATATGATTGGGAAAAGGCATTACTGGCATTAATTGAGGGGGTATCAGGATACTACATGCCTTGAATGAGTAGGATAGCCCCACACAATAAAACATATTGTCTTATACTTTTCACAGATGTTTAATATTTCATGAGAAATCCATATAGCAAAAATAAACTATTTATAATTATCTGAGCTTAAAAATTGTCACCATTTGACATATGCACAGTTTTTACATAAACTAAGCTTTCCAGAAATGGTAAAAATTCATGAGAGATTATACTTTGTTTAGTCTGGAATTTATTTTTTTATTATTATTTTTTATTATTATTTTTTTTAGTTGGAGTCTATCTCTGTCGCCCAGGTTGGAGTGCAGTGGCACACTCACAGCCACCCCAGTGTCAACCTGCTGGGCTCTGGTAATCCTTCTGCCACAGCCTTCCAAGTAGCGAGAACTACAGGCACGTGCTACTACGGCCGGCTAATTTTTTATGTATTGTAGAGACGAGGTCTCCCCAAGTTGCCCAGCTAGTCTTGAACCCGTGGGCTCAGGCAATCCACTCCCCTTGGCCTCCAAAATTGCTGGGATTACAGGCTGAGCCACCGAGCCCAGCCTAGTCTGGAATTTTATCAAGAGTTGTTCACAATATTTGAAAATCTTGTCACCTATGGCAATTACACTCATTGTTCCTTCATTTGTATCATTTTTCCTTTGTGGCTGCCACATATAAACATAAAATAAAGAATATCTGAGGCTCCTTTAAATAGCATTATAAGAAAATGTTTTCAAATAACAGAAATACACAAAATGCAGATATGGCATTAATAAAGGCTATAGACATGTTAGCGCTCATGTTCATATTTAAAGTCATTTCTTTTGCAATGATAAAAGATATTGTAAAGATTATGTATTTGATTTATTTACTTACTCTCATGTGGTCAGAGGTTTTCCACTCTGATACTGTTTGTGGAGGTCTACCACAAAATCATATCTTCTTATATTACTCTTTCTTATTTCAACCCATATCCCACCCCCATCACCTGTCAAAAACTAGGGTTCTCAAGGTCAGTCCAAGTACTAGAGTCTGACTATATATGTCCTGACAAGTGGTAGGAATTCAAGGTAAATGATAGGTCTTGTGTGATTCTTTAACATTGTTCCATCCTGTGTTTTAATATATGAAGTTATTACAGGAATACAATACTATATTTTGGAGTAATGTTATACCTGCATAAATTAATTCATTTCCACTTTCTCTTGTTGCGTATAAATAAATCTTGCTTATTAGTACTTATTCTATTTTTTTCTAAAATTCTGGTGATCACATGAATATTCTGCTCTTTTATTTTCCTATGCTTCCTGCACAGATTGATACTGTAATATACCTGTTAAGAAAAAGAAAATATTGAATTGAATGAGATTGAACCATTGGTTGAGACTCAAAGGCAAAATAAACTATTTTATGTTTTAGAGTGTTTTTACTGTGTAAGAAGTCATGCTGGATTTCTGTTTTTTAACTATTAATGTAGAGAAAAACAGAATGATGTAGAGAAAAATATGCACACAGTTGAAACTAAATAAATGCCTTTATAATGGTAACAGTTGATGGTCAACTATATAGAAGAAACTGCATTTCTCCATTTATAAGATATTCTGTTTTGTATTATTTGAGCATTCAACCAATAACTCTACATTATACATGTCAACAAATACTCTACCAGTAGCATTTATATGGTTTCAGGCTTGGCTTCCATATTTTCCTATGATAGATACACATATGGAAACAACAACTTTCTTTAAAAAGTCAGATACTTGAGATATAAAATATAGAAGTATGCTGTATTTCTTAATTTTCAAATTTAGACTAGCTCTATTGAAACAGATGTAACTTTAAAAATGGAAGCATGTGAATATAGCAAGCAATTTTGCAACTGATAGCTGAGAATGCACTAATCTATTTAAATATATTTTCTTTTTATCAATCTATGGGATTCTGGAACCTGGTTATCACTTCAAACCGATAAAATTTGGATGGCACTATTTGAGCAGTCTCAAATCTTTGACCCTGCCTTGGCATGCAGTTTTAGGATAAAGTTAGCTTTACTTTCCTTAAATGAACAGGAGCAGACGTTTTTCAATCCCTGCTCATTACCCCTCGAATCATTTTGAGCCAATTCATAGCCACTGCTTTGCTGTATATCACTCTAAATCATGGGTATAAAAAATAGTTTGGAGGGAAAAAAATTTAAACGGTAGCAAAATGTCAGTTTCAAGGGGTGTTAAAAGGAAATTTAATCAACTTTCAACACATTGAACACCACCTTGGCATTAGACATCATAGATTTCCTTCTTACCTCCCAACTTCTGAGGCTTATTATTAAATACTTTCACAGCAGCGAGATCACAAAAACATTAGACTGCTTGCTTACAGGTATATCCGACTTAGTAAACTTAAAGGAACACTACCAGCGCTGTTAAAGCTGAAATTAGACCTATCGGCTTTACTGTATTCTGAAGCTTGGGCGTGCACAGTACGCTATCTGATTCACTTTGCCTGCCAGCTTTGTTCTCTCGAGCCAGCAGGAGGGATTGACACTTAGGAGAATCTCTCTCTTTTAACCCGTGTGCTACTCCTGACAGCTAAACTGGGCAAATGGAGCAAAGCAGACAGCTAGGACCCTAGGGTTGTTGTTTGTGGGTAGCTGCTTAGAAATTGGCATTTTAGCCATGTACTTCCTGACAATTTGTTCAAAATTAGGAAAATTATTTAAATTATTCATAGGACTAGATACAGAATTTGCAGGGACCAGTGCAAAATGAAAGTCTAGGACCCCTGCTCACAAAATTAAGAATGTGAAGACAGCAATAGCAAAGCACAAACCAAGTGAAAGACCTTCTCAACACCCAACCATTTGTGATTTCACAAGTTGTACACCCATAAAGCTGGTTTTGATTATACAATTGCTCCTTGGTCAATATCAGAAAACATATCAGTGTGGTTTAACATAGCTTAACAAATAACTGTATGTAAAGCATACAAAAGTGAGTTAATGTACCAACCAGGCCTAGGTCAAGAATAAAGGGTCTGAGAAAATAAAAACCTTTACAAATTTTTAAAATATAGGCCCATAATGGAGACAGTTTCAAATTTGACTAACATAAAGTTACATGTAAGTTTGTCAATATTATATTTCTGAAAAATCCTGAATAATTGAATGTTAATCCCTTTAGAATTCATGTTCTGAAATTTTAGAATATATAATTTTTAAAAGTTTTAAAAGTTTGGTGTGAATATATTAAAAAGAAATGAAATCTTTTTATCATTTGTGAGATATTTTAAATCCTATCTCAACTGACAAAACCTAAAAACTGGGGAATTTTTAAAGAATATATATAGCAAATTATAAATTTTACTAATTTTGTGTCCAAGGACGTGAACACTGGATTTGAACATATTTATAAACTAAACTCATTCCTTCAGTATTTGATAAATTGCATGTTTTTCAAGGCCAAATCACTTATTTGTTCATTCAGCATGCTTTATTATATAAAACACTGCAAACTTTTTTATAACCTCCCTTTCTTATAAAAATATTATCTGCCGAGCTCGGTGGCTCAGCCTGTAATCCCGCGCCTTTGGGAGGCTGAGATGAGTGGATTGCCTGAGCCCGTGGGTTCGAGACCCGCCTGGGCAAGCGTGACCTCATCTCTACAATAAATAAAAAAAAAAATTAGCCGGGCATGGTGGCGCGCACCTGTAGATCCAGCTCCTTGGAAGGCTTAGGCGGAAGGATCGCCAGAGCCCAGCAGGTCGAGGCTGCAGTGGCCAGGAGCGGCCACTGCACTCCAGTCTGGGCGATAGAGTGAGACTCCAACTCAAAAAAATAAAAAATAAAAATTAAAAATTAAAAAATTAAAAAAATAAAAAAAATAAAAATATTATCTCTCCAATAACCAAAATAGGAAACTTTTTAAATTCTCACAATGGACTCATTTTAAGGTCTTTGGGGAAAGCTGACATTGAGAGAAAATATACATTTCTAATCAGTTTCTAATTATATTAGTTAAATACTCCATTTCAATTTAAATATTCTTACCATTTTATGTCTTTATATGGGCTAACATGTGGAAATTCTATTAGATAGGGCCTAAGGTCACTTTTAACCTTATAGCCAAAAACTTTTGAACATCAACTATATGTAAATATAAGGATAAATGACATAGAACCTAGTTAGGTTCTATGCGAATCCTTTGTGTGTGTGTGTGGGAGAATTGACAAAAGTCTGGTGGAGAAATAGATGGAGTTTAATGTGGATAAAGATACCAGCAGGATTTTGTGCAACACAGATGAGAGGCATTTAATTAATACTGAAGCATTAAGAAAGACTTTATAAAGGATTATACTGACCTGAGTCCAGACTGAAATCTTGAAGGATGAATGACCATTAGTCTAGCAGGAAACATGGGAAATGCATCCAGAAAGAGCAGAAGGTATAAAGACACAGATGAGCACAAGGGCTTGTCGCCATCCTGGAACTAAAAAATTCTTGTGCCTGGAGGCCTATAAGGGTATGCCAAAAGTTAAGACTCTAGAAATGAACAGAAGACAGAACATGAAGGGTTTTTTGTCCCATTAAGCAACTTGAACTTTATTTTGAAGGCTTGAGGGAGTCACTCATGAATTTATTTAATTTATTTCCTCATGATTATAAAATCAATATATGCTTATTTTTGAAAATTTAGAAATAAAGCAAAGCAAATGCCACTTCTAAATTTTAAATAAAGGGATTGGCCTAACCATGTTTGCATTTTAGAAAGAGTATACTCATTTAAAAGTATGAGAATGGATTAAAGTAAGACTGAATTTAGGGAAACTAATTTTGTAGAGTTTTCAGGATACACTCTAAGCTGCTACAAAAAGACCCTAAAACGCAATGTTCTATATGAGATGGAAGAGTATTTCATTTTTAGCTAGCAATCTATAAGCAAAGTGGTTGTCTAGGCCAGGAGACCGCCGTACTCTACAAAATCTTCCAACAACCCAAGTAGCTGCTGATGCCTTTTTAACTATTTCCTAGCAATAGGAGGAAACAGAGAGTTCAGAGAAAGTGGATTTCTCCCTTAAGAGATGATCCAGAACCTATGCACAACATTTCTGGTCACAGATTATTGGATTGAACTTGGGCTCTTGCCAGCCGTACCCTTCAGTCTAGGAAATATAGTCACTCATTGATTAGCTGTGAAAGCAGAAGGGGAAAACATGGGGAGTGGGAGAAAATTTAGAAGTCTACACAAAGAAAGGCAATGTAGTAAACCATGAGATAAATAACAAGTGACTGAAAAAGCGTGGTGGGTGGCACCGAGAATGTAGAAAAGTCTTAGTAAGAAGACAGGGAAGAAGTTTCTGGATTGTGTGGGACCATTCACAAAAGCAGAGGACAAGTAATGGAGTCTAACTGTTGGGGGAAGATAATGCAATTATGCATAGGCTAACATGAAATGAAGAATCAAATAAAGATGTCAGACATTTTAGATATAGAAAACTGGGGCCCCAAAGAGAAGCCAGGGCTTGAGATAAAGACAAGAGCGTTATCAGAATGTGGATGGTAACTAAACCCAGGGATCTTGGCAAGATGTTCTAATGAATAAGAGAACAGAAACTAAGACTGGACCCTATAGAAACATCAGTGAAAGAAATGAAGGGTGATAGAAGGGTGCAAAAGTACCTACTGAGGAGATTGAGAAGTAATGGCCAGAGAGGTTGGTAAGCACATCTACCAGGTAAGCACTTCCACCTGAGAGGTAAGTAAAATTACCTGTGTTAAACGGAATTAGTATACTGGTAAATAGCACAGGCCCTAGAGTCAGACAACTCTGGGTTTGAGCCCCTGTGTCACCTCTTTAGTTATATGTTATCTTGGAAACATTCTTGTTTCATTCATTAACTCAACATAAATTGATTGATTTTTTTTTGTTTGTTTGAAATGAGGTCTTGTTATATCACCCAAACCAGTCTCAAACTCCAGGACCCATCCCATTCTCATACCTGAGCCTTAAATTTATTAAATTCTTAATGAGTGCTGAGAATTGTATAAGGTTCCAGGAATCTGGTGACTTTTTTTTTTTTTTTTTTTTTTTTGAGTTGGCGTCTCACCCTGTCGCCCAGACTGGAGTGCAGTGGCCGCTCACGGCCACCGCAGCCTCGACCTGCTGGGCTCCGGCGATCCTTCCGCCTCAGCCTTCCGAGTAGCCGGAACTACAGGCGCGTGCTACCACGCCCGGCTAATTTTTTTGATTTATTGTAGAGATGAGGTCTCGCTTGCCCAGGCGGGTCTCGAACCCGCTGGCTCAGGCAATCCACTCACCTCAGCCTCCCAAGGCGCGGGATTACAGGCTGAGCCACCGATCCCGGCTAACTTTTTTTTTTTTATAAGTATGGTCTAAACCCTTTTTGAATTTATAGATTAATGGTGAGATAAAAGTTAAGCAAAAAAACCATAAAAATTACATAAATAAATGCTTATGTGATATAAGTTAAAAAGTAAAACCCCAAGATGCTATGAGAAATTATAAACATCACCACATGTATCACTGGGAAAGTAATATTTACATATTTAACATAACAATTTAACATAATGGCTAACTCATACTAACTGCTCAATAAATTGTTTGATCTAATTTCCATTAATATGTTTCAAGGTAGAGATTAATATAAAATTGAAAGAAGTTGAGGTAGATGAAATTACTTATGTTACTAAAAGTCCTTTGCTGAAATTCTATCAATGAAGTAAGAAAGTAAAAGAGTATGGATGACTGGTATATAAATGAGGTCATATATGGTAACCTTTCTATACATTGTTTCTGTTTTACAGGAAGTAAACAATAATAACAATATCTAATATTTATTGTGCCATTAGTATATGACAAGCTTTACATATGTTATTTCATTTAAAGTTTGTCCCTACCCTATGAAGTTATTGCTCTTATTATCCTTATCTTACAGTTGAAGACAGTAAAACTTTATTTAAATAGATTAGGTAACTTGCCGAATGTCACATAGCTTGTAGTGTCAGCCAGGATTTTAATCCAAAAGCTGTTCTGAGTCCAATGTCCTTCCCACAAACATTTTGGGTTAAATGCTCAACTCTATGAGACTGCTTGTAAAGCTGGTAACACTATTCATTATCACTTCCATTGGGAAAATTGAGACTTGTTTAATGTTTATTTAATTCCATACTGTTGGTAGCTCCTGATCCATACCTAATATTGGACTAAGAGCTGGAAATGCAACAACAATAGATGAGATCTATATCATTGTCCTTAAGGAATTTCCAGCCCGGACAGATATTATAAATAGAAAAAAATTACAAAAAGCGCCTAAGAATCTGATTTTCAAAGTAGTCACAAAACTTTCTTACATGGTGGTTTCATTTTTCCTGATAGGAAAACAAATAGAAAACCAATAATAGAAAGACAAATAACCAATAGATGAAAAGAAAATGTAACCTAGAAAATCAGTAAGTGGAACAATGGTAGCAGTAATAAACTCTACTCACTTAACAAATACCTCTTTTGAGAATCTGTTATACACTAGGTATCTTGCTATACTCTGAAAACAAGGTTATTAAGATGATACTCTGGTCTCCATGAGCTCACTCACAGTCTGCCATTGAGTTAGAAATAACAATCATGTAATCGCAACAAGCTTAAATTCATACAGCTAAATTTCAAAACTCACAGCCAAATTATTAGTTTGCATTACATGGTTTTAAAAATATTATTTGATATAGCCTGATTGAAACACACACACACACACACACACAAATTCTTTTGATAGTTCTATAGCTGTAAGTAATATAAGTGGGCATGATATCAATATCTGTAACAGTTAAACAATGTAACACTGTTTACAGATCATTTTTATTTTATCTCCTGCACCTTCTTGGTCTACAACCCCACTCCTCGTCTCTCTACAATATCTTACCCTTCTATAACTTACTCCACAGTAAAAGCAAGAATGCAATAAGATAACAGGCAGTAATGCCAGATAAAGGCAAAAAAAAAAAAGATGAAAGACAGTTATAACAAATATAACGCTTAAACTTTGTTTTTAGTTTTAATAATTTGGTAAGCATATATATAATAAAAATTATTTTGTGATAACAATCTTTTTTTAAGTCAATGAAAATATGAGAGATCTTGTTAAACTCAGTTTGACCCCATTTTACTTTGCAAGTATTCCTAAGACATCCACTCAAATCCTAGTACCAATCTACATATTCCATGAAATGCTACATTAATGTATGACGTGTCATCTGCCCTTGTAGAGCATATATCACACTAAGAAGAAAAATAAAACCAATATGGAACAAATATAGAGTAGTATAGGTTTAGGTATAATTATTAATATATGCAGTACAGATAATAATTGCAATGTCAAGATCAATGAAGGGTGAGGCTGGCATAGGCTAGACTAGTTGGGAAGACTTCAGGAAAAGTAGCAGAATGAGTAAGTTTTTACAGTTAGGAAATAAAGAGAAGTACACTTCAAGGAAATGTTGAGAGGCAAAAATGAAACTAATATGAATGGTGGACGGCATGACTAGAGAGCTTATGTTGAGGAGTTTGGGGGATCATATTTGATAGGCAAGACATATGCCAGTTTTGGACATCCTTCATTAACACAATGAAGATTTCAAACTTTGTATAAGCTGGGGCCTGTTTTAAGTCAACTATCTTGGAGTTGCTGGAAGCTTATGTTGATTTATAGCAACGAGTGATATATTTCCACTAATGAAAATTAAAATTATAACGGTGCAAAGAAATGGCTTGTGAAAAGATGACTGTTTGCCAGTTTTCCACCCTGCACATGTCCTGTGTAGCTTAGATTTGAATATCATATTTCTGCTTTGTTTTATAATCTTTGATTTTTTAAAATCTGATAATGGAAAGGGGCCACCATTCTCTCAAGAATTCCACTCATATTTCTGGGACCTCTTTACAGGCTCTTTTCTCAATTGATAGCTAATATTTGATTGATCACTGTGTATAAGATAAATCCTAAATTTGAAGTGAATTAAAACTTCCTGAAGATGATACATATTTTCATTAGAAGAAGGAAAAACAAACTTTCAATATTTTCTGAAATAATGATCTTTCTGTGTTGGAACAGAGACCTTAGAAATACTGTTCCTCGCTTTCCACAAGATGTTTTGATCCCCCTACATTGCTCTGGAAAATGTTCATGGGATTATTATGCATTTGAGGTATTTTTCTTGATAATGAGACCCCTCCACCCTTATCCCACTTCTAAAATCAAAAGCCTTTCAGCAATTTCTATCTCTTGGTGCTAGTTTACGGTCATAGGATGATATAAGAGCTTTAGGAAAAGAGCCTAAGATTAGGTTAATTAATTCCTTCTCACTGTGATAATCCTTTAGACTATAAATTTTTCTATTCTGCAAGTTAAACAAATCAAGGTTTTATTCTGTTATTGTTGTTGTTTTATCATTCTTTTTTTTTTTAGATTGGAAAATATAATTTATTTAGAAAGTAGAGAGAGAGAGAAAGAAGATAGAGAGATTCACCTCCCCAAGTAAGGAAGGGGGCCAAAACTTAGAAACATGATCAGAGAGCCATGCGGACACACCAGAGTTTAGCAAAGCAATGGCCCGTTTTTATCTTTCTTAAAAACACACGTCAAACTTTTATGACCTCCATAATCTCTACTGTATGAATAGTAAAAATTTACTAAATATTTACTGATTGCTTACCTCCTAAATAAAATTCAAAAATTTAACTCAGAACCAATGATCTCTTGCAATTTTTTCTCAAAGTAACTTAATGGCCTTCCCCCCTAAATCCCCCCACCCCCACCCCGCTATTTCCTTTATGCCATTCAAGCTGCAGATAAACAGTTTACAATTCTACTGATAAGTCTGTTTTAAAGTTTTTGTTCTCTTTCTTGGAATACATCCCCGCTTCTCTTTCCTCTTGACTGTATCCTAGTCTACCTATCTTTCAAGAACAATTCAAATTAGGTCCCATCCTAAAATCTTTTTCTTATCTCTTCTGCTGAAGAAATCTCTTCACTTTTCTAATTTTTAAAAGTATTTCTCATGTTTTACTTTGGGCTATAGTTATTTGTACACAGTCTACTTTCTTAAGGAGAAACAAATGAAATCTCAGGCATAAATAAATAAATGAATCAATGAATACATATGATTTATTTCACATTCATTTATTATCTTGGTCATTCTCTCCCAGAAACAATCAAGCCTGTTAATTTTCCTATTTAAATTGTTGTACCGAGCACCCAAGACAAAAATCTGAAAAACAAAGAATATAGAATGTTCTGTATAGTATGAATCTTCTAATTTAACCTAAGATGTGTATATAAACATACAAACATACATGGGCACACACATATACAAATACTCTCACATGCGGTGGGGGGAGAGAAAGTGAGGGATTCTATACTAATAATTCATATTGATTTTTCAATCAACTAAGACTGCTTTTTCTTTCTCATATGTTCTGTTAACCCTTATTTTCTATATTCTGTTCTTGGCCTCACACAATTCCCTGAATATAATAAGAACTAAATAAATATTTGACAAATTAAATTGTGCTGCTGAATGTATTGACCTAACTGCAGGAGTTGGTATTTATTTCCAGCAATTTTAATCCCAATTTGACTCCTTACTCTTGTCTTTTGAGATCTTTTTTGCCATCCTGGAACTTTCAGCTGAGTGTTAGCTCTTCCTCTCAACTCCAGAGTGTCTAAAAATTTGATTAGCATGCCATCTATGTCCTCAAACAAGTCATTAGTAAAAATGCTGACACACCCTGAGATGCTGTTAGAGATATCCCTCTGGGGTGATAATGTATTCATAATCAGAACTCTTGAAATGCAATCATTCCACCATCAAACTATTTGATTATCATACTCATATATTCCCTTCTTGTTCACAACTTGGTTGCTGCTGGAAAGTTAGGTGTATTAGGGCAAGCCCTTGCCACCTCAGTGGGGAGCAGTGGGGCAACTGACTACATCTTATCAATGGTATGTGAATCTTCTAACCTAGAAGTCATGTGATGTGCATGACTTCTAGGTTAAGGGACTTAAAAAGCAAGTGTTCTTTTTTTGCCCCTTTCCCCAATCTTTTTTCTTCAGCTGGCATGATGTAAGCATCACAGTTAACTTAAAAATCATTGGTAGAAGATAGATGAGCCCACAAGATAGAAGAAGCCTGGTTCTCTAAGTCAGAACCCAAGAAGAGAGTTCAGCACTCATGAAGAATATGATTTTGAAATTCTGCACAAACAATAAACAAGCATCTCTCATGTTTGAGCCACTGGATGTCATTTTTATTTGTTCGTTACAACAACTAGCATCATTTTGCTGACAAATCCCACCTTCAAATATAAAAGATAAAAATTCCAGATCTTCACATTCTTAAGACTACTTTGAAATGAAAGCATGGACATGTAACTCATTTCTAAACAACTGGACCTAAAATAGAGTTTGTTATAGTTTCTGGGAGAGAAACTTCCTGATGAAAAGAAAGTGCTTCTGAAAGAGAAGCTCCAGAACTTTTTGTGTAGAGTTACCTGTCCAGAGACAGAGGCCATACAATAGCAGAATAAAAGTTTCAAAATGGCCTGGGTCCTTGAAGATGTCTTTAAACCAAGAAAACAACTCTATGTTTGAAGTTTTGTACTTATCTCTCAGTTTAGTAATACTATCATTAAATGATAGATTTCTAACATGAATTATTATTATTAAACATGTTCTGCTTCCTTGTAATTCCCACTTTCCTGTTCTAATTTTTTGTCAATACTTTTAAATGAACAATTAATCCTAAAATGTTGCTCAAAATCAACAGAAAGTCCACTTGAATAAAGTTTATTAAATCTACCTAATGTATAAACAGAATAATTTTTTTTGTTTTGTTTTCAATGACCCTATATCTAAAGACCTGAAATTTATTCATATAATTCTAATTTACTTTGCTTTCTTCAATAAACCTTCCGTTATGACCATAGGGGCTAAAAAGACATTGGAGCTTGGTAAATGACCAAAAGGAAAGCAGTTCTGGTCAGAAACAAATGGAGTCTAGAGATAGTGAAAATATCATCTACTACTGAATCACTTTGAGTCAGTTTCACATTCACTTTTTAAAGACACTAAGAAATTATTTTAATTCACTCCTTCCTTTCTTGTCTGCCTTCCCTTCCTTGCAGCTCCTCTTCCCCATACTGAATTCAGTTTCCACACCTCTTTTTGCTAGAAATTCCTTTGCCCAGGATATTCACCTTTTCATAGTAGTCTACCTGTAAGATAAACAAACTTCTCTCATATTTAGTGCTGTTGGCTTCTCATAGTACACCCCTCCCCACAGGACTGAAGCTGTACAAGGGGAAAAGTATATAGTTCATTAATCCAGTTTTCCTATAATTCATTTCTATATAATGCCTTTTTGATGGAGAAAGAGAATTTTGTTAAAAATTTTGAATCATATGAGTCTGTACAAAAGTTACTTGAAGAAAAAAAGGCCTGAACAGTATTTCTATAACATTAATTTTCTCATGTATTTACAACTCAAAATTCTGCACTAATTATTGTATGAGTGAATATCGCACTGCGAAAAGACCTTTATAGTATGTGGTATTGTACTACCAATCAATAGCCATCATCTATGATTATATTCAACAATTTGCAATGGGGAAAGTCACAATGTTTTCACTGAGAAAAATTCAATATTTGAGGAAGGCATTAATATTCTCTAAGCTAGTATATTCTCAAAATGTACAGTTAATATTATAATCAGTTTAGCAATCCTCATTCAATAAGCCACTTAAATTTAAGTTAACTTACAGAATGTAAATTTCTAAAATATAACATGGCTTTCTTACTGGCTAGATATTCCAGAGTCTATAAAGATTGACAAAACATAGTCCTTAACCTCAGAAAACTTGAAATCTAGTCGATGAAATAGGAGGTTCATAAATAAATGTAATCTAAGAAAGAGAGAGCTAAATCGTTGGGCTGAGAAGAAATAATGCATTGGGAATACGGAAGCAGAAAGACATGTTTCCAAGTATGAAGATAAACAGGTTAAAAAGAACTTAATTGTCAGGGTAAACTTTGAACTAGATTTTAGAAAGTAAATAATATTTTACTTTCTAAAATCTAGAAATTAAAATAACATTTTATTTCATGTTATTTAAGGTGAAGAACATGTTATTTAAGGAGACGAAATTTTGTAAAGACTTCAGATAGGAAAGCAAAAGGCAGATTGGGGAAGCAGTGAAGTCTTATAGATGATGTGGAGAGGAATTTAGGCTGGAATTAGATCACAAGGAGACATAAATATCATGCCAAGGAGGAGTGATTTTATTTTCCTCTAGTTATTGGGGATCCATTAAAGTTCTTAAGCCACGAAGTTCCTGACTCTTTTAAGATAACCTCTCTAGGAATTGTGTAGACAAGAAGCAGAATTACACTTGTATGCTACCATCACGGCTGGCCAAAGGCTTAATAAGAGCTAGTAAAGAGATTTGCAGACACCTGCAAAGGAAAATAATTATCAGTTGAAGTAGAATATCTGATACTGTAACTTCACACTAACTGTAGTGTTGTGAGAATGTGGAAATATAATTCTGAGAGTAAATTTTTATAGTTTCATCTCTACTAATGAAATCACACTGTCTTATAACTAACCCACTGTGACTATAGAAATATGACTTTTGTTGGTCACTGAGAATTTCATTTCTTTTCATTAGGTACCCTTGTATAAAAGTAATTACTACAACTTTCTTTTGCTACCAAACACTAAATTTGTATATTTATTGTCAAATCCCAAGAAACAAAGCGAGGTTTTTGATACTCAGAAATATAATGAAGAAATATAAGTGCTCATCAAAACATCAAATGGCTTAATCAAAGTATTATTTTATTTCATCAAATAATTTAATATAAATGTAAAACATTTTTAACTTTAATCAATCATACTTGCTAAGTTGCATCTTTGCCAAGACATAGGCTTTTAGTGAGTATATAAGTTAAAAGAAAGTTTTTAACTCTTTGACCATGCATATGAATTCCAAGGAACTAATAGTCAAAATCTTTTTTCCCTTTACTTACAATTTAGTATTTCTCTTATTGACTATTTGAAAAATATCTATAATTTATAAAAGGGATATATGAATCAATGTGGTAGCTACAAGCTACAATATTGCCATTACCATGATTTTACTCAGAAGACAGGCAGAATCTAAAATTTTGATTCCAGATTTAATGATGAAGTTGCAGATGGGAAACTGACCTGTGAGAATTAGCGATTCATTAATAGTGCCATCAGATCTTTAAAGATCTTTTTGTCAATTACAGTAAGGAAATTTTGTAATTGAACAGTTTTAAACAGACATTTTGGAGATTCATAGAAATTCTCATTTGTACAGTCTATATACAATATTTTAGTTCTACTTAATTGTAATACCATCAACTGTATTTAACCCATAAAATATATTTCAATCTCATGTTTTTTATGTCTGAAATATATTTAAATTCTCTTTCTGCCACTTAAGGTTTAGATAATCTTTTATAAACATTTCATTTCATCTGAGCCTCAGTTTACCTAACTATAAAATGAAAATCTTGATATCCATCTTGCTGGATAATTGAATGAATTTAATGAGATGACATTAGTAAAAAAAAAAAAAAAAGGTCATTCAAGAAACAGTAGTGACTATTATTATGACATTTCCTAGTTGTCTTTATCATACTTCAAATCATACTTCCAAAGAAGTTTCTACTTCACAATATACTTATAACTGATTTTTGGCATATTGTTTTAAATCATGATGGCATGACATGCTAACTAACTTCCTGAGGACTGAATTGAGATGAAGTAGTCTAAAATAAATAAAATTAAAATCTTTGATTTTCATTTTTCTAATTCCCAGGAAAAAGTAAAACACTTTCTTAAATTTTACATTTTTTCTAGAAATTTGGTGCAAATAGTGTTTGCCAGTAGCATAAATAGATGATATAATTAAGAAACAACTAGAGAATTAATATAAATAGAACTGAGAAATGTTATGTTTTAAAAATAGTTTTTCATTGCAGAAATTTGCATAAATATATTCCTTTTCTACTAGTTGAATTGTTTCTACAGTACCTGATAAAATTGTATACAGATATCTATTCATTATCCTCTCTTGAGAATACCATGACTTTGTTGATACTTTGCTTACCTTTTAAAAGATTTCATGATTTAGATTTTTAATAAATTCAAAAGTATTTCTCCAACTGGTGCATGTTAACAAGGCTTCTAACAAGAGATTGTTGACTCAGGTTTTTTGTCATTTTTTTCTTTGTGATCTCTCTTTTAAGGAGATAATACTGGGATGGTAAAGCAAGAAATAAAAAGAATGAACACAATTCAATATACCAAGTAGAAAAATAATTTATTAATCAATTTTCAGAATGGTTTGTAGGATATCCTCACAATGAAATAATTAGTCACATACATAAATCCTTCAGAGATGAAGAAGAATTTACAGTGCAGGGAGACCTAATTCTTTTAATCAGTGACCTAATAAGAATAAAGAACAAATTATTTTACCCAAAATAACTTTTAAAAAACCTTTGTAAAACAAGTAACAAGATCCAGTCTTCCAAAGACTATGTTACCACTCTGTCTTAAACAATTAGTCCCTGAGTGAGGCAGTAAGCATTTAATGGAATATGCATGATAAGATGCAGAAGTCATCCTTTTATCACATTGATATAGCCAAAGACATAAGAGCTATGAATTCTGCAACCACATGAGATCAGAATAAAAATTCTGTAAAAAAATTTAAAAAACTTTCTTCAAAATGTCCTTTAGACTGGTGTCTGTTCAACCATAAAGAATTGCTTGAAAATTATATATACACAGTCTGGGCTAATTTCTGTCAATTTAAAAATATTTTATGCATAAATTAATGGTTCATTTATTAAAACTTTTATGAGTATAAGTCCTAATTTATAATGCAATTGAATATTTTTTATGTAAATTAGTTATACTCCAGCACCTCTAAAATTATAGGAACATTCCTTTTAAGAAACTTCCTTTTAAGTTTGTTTCTTATTTTTTTTTACATAAAACTACGAAATAAACTTTTAAGTCAAATTACGTTTAACAGGTTACAAAATGGTAAACTGTACAAAGTATGGTTCTTTAAAAGAAACTTTTCTGTGGAATTTAAGTAAAGTAACCATTCTGATTTGAGAATTCATAATTATACAACATTAAAAATTAGAGCGTATTTAGCAGAATGCAATAAAGTAAAAATAAAAAGTGAGAGGTAGATTATATCTTCCAAGAGAGTCTGAACAAATGATTTAGAACTGGAACAATAATTTGCTCTTTCCATATGAGTCAGAGATGAGAATAATGGAGTCTCACCTCCACCACTGGTAAAACAAGAGGAGACAGACTAAGGAGACAAAAAGACCATGGAGGGGAGTTAAGAGGGGGATTTGGGAATCATCCTTGATTACCTTCAGTTAGGGATGAAATCGTCATTTCACCTCTGCCACAGGATTTCACCAGTTACATATTTCAATGCTTTTTAAAAGGGGTTTAATTTATCTTCTACCTAGATATTCTAAGACATTGATCAAACACTCTCTATCTCCTTGTAATAGACACAGCAAAAGTGTGAAACAGATTTTTTGTGTTCTGATTGCTCCACCACACAAGCAGTACTTCTGTAAAACCTGGCCCTGGGCTCTGCCTAGAAACCCTGGACGGGCACCCCCTTTAGGTTTCCAGGTAGACGTGGGTTTCCAGGAGCCCTTTTGCCCAAGTCCTTCTTCTTATCACTTTATTGACTTCTATTTTTTGCCCATTTCCTGAGTTGAAGACAAACTGTTTTCTGAAAATGATAGTTTCCCACAGAAATTTCTTTTTACAAATTTCTAAACTTGACAATGACAAGGGAAGAGGATAATGATATGGAATATTTAGTAATTAGCATATGAGGGAGAGACATTTTCTTTGTTTTCAGAGCACTAGATAAAACAGTAAATCCACAGTAAGAGTTACAATTATTTACTCTCATTGCTAGTTCCCATCAGTGTTGCTCAATAAAATATTTCGTTGGTCCTTGCTTTTGGGTAGAGGGAAAATCACCAACATTGGAGCAAGAATATAAAACTCATGAAATCAAGTCAGAATTAAGGGAGACAGTATATGAAAATAATTTTGCACAAAATCTAACATTAATATTGTTACCACCACACTAACAATCACCACCAAAAAACTTATTTTCAAATAAAATTAGACTTACCACCTATCAGATATATAATATTGAGCAAATTACTAATCCTTTCTGTGCTTCAGTTTCTACTCTGTAAACTGGGGATAATATCCACCTTAAAGGTTCTTGGGAAAATTATTTTGATTTTGTTTTTCACAAGTTCTCAATAAATAGAAACTGCTATTTATTTGTGGCTGGTGTAGGGCAAAGGATAGTAGAGCTCCCACTAGTATGAAGGAATTTGTGGTATAGATAATGGTAGGTCCTTTTAAAATATCAGTTTATTACTTGAAGCCTCCAAAAAGGCAAGGGAAAAGAAAGATGGAAAATGAAGAGAAAAAAGAACATTAACATACAGTATATAAAATACATTCCTTAATCAGCCATCCATATTTATTAGATTTTTAAAAAGCATCCAGTGCCTTAAAAGGTTTTTGAAAGCTGCGCTATTTTTAATAAAGTCTCATGTGAAGCACCAAATAAGCTCTTAAAAAGCCTGGAAGTGCAATTCCATTCAATTTCTATCAATAGGAATTGCCCAGGTGTAATGTGCTTCATGCAGCGCACAACCAGAGAATGAGCCCACTGCATTCTTCACCAGCGAAGACTTCGAGGTGCCCGTCCTGGGGAGCCATTCCCAGAGTGTGTTGGAAAAGATCAGAAAGCAAATAAGAAAATCACTAACATCTTTTGATTTTGAAATGCACCTTGTTGTGCGTGTACCTGGTTGACATGTGAATGAAGAACTCAAACAAAGCATCAAGTCTCATTGAGTAAGATTTCATTAAAAAGTATATTTTCTTCCTAGATATAACACAAATAGTGAAGCTATTACTAGAGGTTTTTCTCTCTTTTATGATTTTAAGAGAGGAAATAGGTCAGTTCTTGAAAGCGAACCAGTTTTTAAAATATAGCATGTTTTAGATATATTTTTAATAAACATTTGGCTCCTATTATTCACAGAAAATGGGCTCTTACTTGTTAGAAATGCCTTACCTCATCTTTTTTAACAGCCATGTTACTAGTGTGCACTTGATATAAGAGGAGTATTTTATAATTAGGGATATATACATATACCCAAACCTAAATTTAGCCTAAATGCATTTTCAAAAAGTTGTAAAATACTGTGTTCAGATTCTCTTCTCTCCAATGGATTAATCTGAAAAACAACTGGGACTCAATTTAGAATTTCCTGGCAGCGAGCAAGAGAAATGTCAAAATCACAGTTTTACTTTATTGAAGGCCCTCTTAGGAGTCCAATGGAAAGAACTGTGTGTGCCTGGTAGCCAGAGAGCAGTGGGAGGTAATATTTAGTTTATTAATGTGTCTTTGATTTTTTTTTATAGTGTTGATGCCTAGTATTAAAAACCAAGACCTTGATCCAATTTTCCCCTCACCCTCCGTCTAATGAAAAAGAGCTATGAAAAACAGATAAAGTTAACAAGATGTTGCATAAAATCAAAGAGCATTTCAGTAATCCCAAGATATTCAATACATCCCATTTGCTTGTGCATCGGAATGGCTCAGTAAATTATGTTCCACTTGTAAATATTGAATTTTAATATCCAAGTGCCAACAGTACACAACGTTTTACATACGTTAGACAACATTCTTGTCCTCTGGAAGCTTAAGTTTTATAAAAACATAACTAATAATTTGTTTTCTTGATGTTTTTCTTATTCTGCATTTTATTAACACAGTGAGAACCATGTATTTACTAGTTGTTCATTGGATCTGATTTTCTTTTTCCCGTCATGTTGAACTAAACTAGATTTTTAAGAAATCTGCATTAGGGTGAAGTGTGACTCTAAGAAATAAGAAAATTGTATTGCTAAGTGATGAATTCTGATATTTTAATGGGTAATAAACTATTGATATTATGTTAGAGTGCAAAATAAAACCACAGTAAATTTCTTTCTGTATTCTATTTCTCATAAACTCTAGAAGCTGCCACCAAAATGTCAGTGAAACATGTAAATCTTTTGTGGAAATACTAACTGGATTATTAAAGATTAACTAGGTTATTTACTGCTTTGCTGGAAATATTTTAGAGGGATGAAATGGAGCAGATTAAATGACTTGAAGATATGTCTGAAACTTGATATTTATCTATCAAAAAATTAGTTTATTCTATATGATATTAACAAAGTATAAGACACTAGTCCTGAAGAGGAGTCCTTTGTAAGGCCACAGTCTAAGGGATCTAAATGGCACCAAAATACACTTGATCTTCGGGATATTGATGATCACAGTGTTGAGTTTTGTTTTGCTTTTAGTATCTTGTGGACTAATATCTTGAATTTTTTTTTTACTCCCATAGAAATTAGAAAAAAATCATATTGATCATATTATTTAAAGAAGTATCATTTTTATAATATTCTTTTTAGAACCACGTTCTGCCCAGTCTATGTCTTATGCAAATGCCTAAATGCCAACCTTTATTCAACTCTATTTCCCACCTATTTTTCTTCTATATATTGAAGAGGTTTTGTTCTCTGACTTTTTTTTTTTTTTTTTTGGTTCTCTGATTGACATAATTCCAGTACTCAATGCAGAAGATAGTCTTACTCATCTTTCTTACTTCCTTATGCTCTTTTGCCTGAAATAATTGTGATGATGCCAACAATGCTTAATAGAGATGATCATTGATCACCTTTTCATTTCATTACTGAAGAAGGATCTTGGGTCAAAGCTCTGCTGATTCAGGCACCACATTTTGTATTATACTTGATCAAAATAATATAACAATGGCAAGAGATTGAAGGGAGACCATGGGAAGTTAAAATCAATTTTCAAGTCTAAATTTTAAAAAAATAGGAACAATGACTAAACAGAGAACCAAATCTTCAGGAAACTCAATTGGAATCACTAAAAGAAAGAGAAAGATACAGGAAGACAAGGAAGTATGGGAGGAATAGTTGTGCCCTTTCCTGATGACTTTTGTCTTCCCCATCAATATGTCCTCTAATTAAACTTAAAAAAAATTTAAGGTAATTTAAGTCATTGTTCCTTGCAATTAAGAACTTTAACAAAAACAATAATTTGGGACAATTAAAAATGAGTATTAAAATGTTAAGTTAAATTAGAAAATCATAGAGCCATAGAACCAAAGATATCATCATGTACAACCTAAAGATATAACCGATAAAACTTTTAAAACATTATAAATGTACTTAAAATAACATGGTAAATATTACATCACAAATGTATATAGGTAGCCTGTGCTTTATAAAACATTTCAATGAATTTTACTAATATACTTTGGCATGGACATCAGCATACCTTTTTTACAGATAGACAGGATTATTTACCTAGATAACATGAATATTATATAGAAATGATAGAAATATTTTTTCCAGCCAACTAAAACTCTATCCATATAAATTAATGAGAGGCATGTTGACTTTCATGAAAGAGAGTTGAAAGAATTTGTTCTGTTACTATATCATGTCATTTGTCCAAAAGGAGCCAAGTATAAGTCATTTTAGACAAATGACACCACACATTTCTAGCAAATGTTTCTATTATTTATCTTTACACAAAAGATTTACTCAAAATTCCCATAATAATTTGGTTTTATTGATATGATGATGATGATGATGATGATGATGGTAGCGGTGGTGGTGATGGTGGTGGTGACAGTAATGAAGAGTGCCTAAATACCTACTAGACATTTCAAAATGAATGTCCCTCAGACCTCACTTGGCAGTTCCAAAACAAGTTATCTTGCAACTCAAGTAAGCACTGTGTCTATAATTCCTAAGCTTGGAAGTTGAGAATTGTTTTTGTCTCCCCTGCTTAACTGATACATGACATTAAATCACCAATCCTTGCCCATGCCCATGCCTATACCCACTTCCTCTGTGTAGGCCATCAACAGCTCTCTTCTTGTCTGAGTGAAACTTCTAACTAGATCCTTGCATCCAGGTCCCTGTCATTCCCAAAGCTTTTTTTTTTTTTTTTTTTTTGAATTGGAGTCTCATTCTGTCACCCAGACTGGAGTGCAGTGGCCGCTCCCAGCCACCGCAGCCTCGACCTGCTGGGCTCCGGTGATCCTTCCACCTCAGCCTTCCGAGTAGCCGAAATTACAGGCATACGCTACCACGCCCGGCTGATTTTTTGATTTATTGTAGAGATGAGGTCTCGCCAAGTTGCCCAGGCGGGTCTCGAACCCGTGGGCCCAGGCAATCCGCTCACCTCAGCCTCACAAAGTGCAGGATTACAGGCTGAGTCACCGAGCCTAGCTTCCCAAGGCTTATTAAAACTTTTTGTCTGTGGACAAAGTTAGCCATCTAAAATGAAATCTAACAATTTCATACTCCTGCTTAAAATGAATCAGTGGTTAAAATCCACAGTCTTTAACGTAATTTACCAGTCTTCATCTGGTTCTCTCCCACTCTACCGTAACCTAATTTTAGCTTTTGCAAATCATGTGCAGTTACTCAGCTGTACTATACTCTCCTAGAACTCTATGAATTTGAACTTTCAATTATGACCAGTATCACTATTCCATTACTGATAATAATGAACTGCTACTACTCTATCAGTCAGTATCAAAAATGTCAAATTAACATGGTTTTATTCTTCAATATAAAAAATCATAAGTAGACACTTCAGGAGAACTATGGAATAAAGGATCCATACTCTCTTTTCTCAAAGCTCTACCATCCAACTCATAGTATAAAATTGTTCCTTAATTTCCAGACATTGTTTTCAACTAGCAGGAAGAAACAAAATTTTCTACTAGTCTTCCACTAGCCAGAACTTATTTATATTATCATTCCTAGATTCAAAGTGACAGGGTAATGTAATAATAATTTCAGAAGGTTTGTATTCAACTGGAAACTATGGGTTATTTTACTAAAGTAGAAGAGTAGAGTATATACTGATAACTAGAAAGTTCCTCCACAGGTATAACATATTAAATTCTTAGTATACAGTTGACACTTGGATGTGTATTTTATTCATTATCTCCTTTACTCCTCATAACATCTTTCAAAGTTAGGTGCTGTTATTCTCATCTTACCAATGATAAAAATAAGTCTCAAAAGATTATATAATTCACCCAATGTCATGCTAGTAAATGCCAGATATGGAATTCAAACTCAGATTGTACCCCAAATTTGCTGTTCTTTTCTTTATATTAGATTGCTTCTCATTATTTATTTAGTGTTGAACCCTGGATCAGACATTGGGGATGCAGACATGAAGCTTGTGTTCAAGGAGAATAAATCAAGAGAACTGAGGCATAAAGGCAGGGATGCCCATTTATGGAGTTGGGTAAGTAAGTAGGAGTCAGAAAGGGGTTCTGGAATGTATGTAGGTTATACTCGTGAGCTTTCTACCTGGAAAGCTCTCTCCTTTCTACACAAATGTTAGCATATTTGCCTAGCCAATTCTTGCTCGGCTCTTTGTAAACTCTCAACTATAAAACCAGGAAGTCTGATCTAGGGGATACTACCATAAGTTCCCTTAGAACCTGTACAAACCTCCATTTCACTATTTACCTAATCAAATTATATTTCTTTTTGTACAGGTGGGTATCAACCAGTACATTGAGATCAGGGACTTTTTATACCAGCACCTAAGAAAGTGTTCCACATGTCAATGTTAATTATTTCCAATGTGAAAGACGTGTAATTTGAGTTATCACATACTGATGTATTTATACATGTGTATGCACAAATATATGTGAAACAAAGACACTTTATTGCACTTCAGTGAAATGAAAATATTAGTACTTATATTTTAAACTTCACCTTCTTTAAGTTTTCTATAAAATTAAGGGAAAATTTTATTTCTTCTGCAGATACAAACTTAGATTTGGAATAAACTCCAGCTTGATGCCACAGTTAAAATACATTTATTCTTGATAAATGTAGTATTCACAATTTTCTATAAGCTTGATCATCACCTGTGCCTAAGTATAAACATATTCACCTAAATGAATATTTTTGCAATTTTTTACATTTAAAAGACATAGAATAAAAGTAATTCAATATTGTGGAGCATGTAAAAAAGAGTAAAACTCCTCAATTTTTCACTATCTTTACTCCCTTTGTGGATGTGGGATGTATTGTTTCACTTCTAAATTATTGGTGATAAATGCATACACAGGTTTGCATTTTGGATAGATATACATGCAGTTGCTACTGGTGATTGTGCTGGTATATTCTAAATTCTGGAACACCATGAGAAAAGTTGTTGCATTAGAGGAGATTGTACTCAGTATTTCAGTACATCTTGGCATTTTAGAACAGTGATCCCCAACCCCTGGGGCACAAACCGGTACCAATTTATGGCCTATTAGGAACTGGGCTGCACAGCAGGAGGTAAGTGGTGGGCAAATGAACAAAGCTTCATGTGTATTTACAGCCACTCCTCGTAACTCGCATTCCCACCTGAGCTCTGCCTCCTGTCAGATCAGCAGTGGCATTAGATTCTCATAAGAGCAGGATCCTTATTGTGAACTGCACATGTGAGGGATCTAGATTGCACGCTCCCTATGAGAATCTCATGCCTGATGATCTGAAGCAGTGATGTTAGTGCTGGGAAGTGGCTGCAAATACAGATTAACATTAGCAGTGAGTTTTGACTGCAGAGAGACCATAATAAATCAATTACTTGCAGACTCATCAAAACCCTATCAGTGAGTTGATGTACTTCAATTATTCAGCTGCATCTGGTGGCAGGCTTTAAGTCAGAATCCAACACTTATTTTAGTCCATGCATGGCCTGTCCATTATTTTATTTACCACTTCTGTTCACGCTTCTTTTTTTTTAATGGTGAGTTGTATCATTATATTATTATACATTACAATGTAATAATAGAAATAAAGTGCACAATAAATATTATGTATTTGAATCATCCCGAAACCATCCACTTCCCCACCCCCACACCTCCAGTATATAGAAAAAAATGCCTTCCATGAAGCCGGTCTCTGATGCCAAAAAGGTTGGTGACCATTGTTTTAGAAGAAACTCAGTTGAAAAGAGATCAATTCTTGGACAAATGTAATCCTTTGTGCAGTATGCCCTAAACTGTTTATATATTTTGATGTTAGAGTTTAATTTTTCCCAATGAAGATTTATGACACTTGAGGGAATTAGGAAATTTATTTTCTCCTCTTGTCTTTTCTTTTTCTTTGTTTCTTTTTTTTTCTTTCTCACATATGACTAAGTACAGAAAAAACTACTACTTTAAGAGACTTTTGCTTTCCAAAAATCAAATAATAATGATGAAATAAATTAAAAGTAAGTTTTTAGTTTAACACAACTTATCTTTAAGTAATTATATCATAATATAATAATAGTTAACGAAGTGCCTTTGTGATTGCATTTAACCCTAACAACAATGTCTCAAGAAAAGATTGTTCTCTTTACAGATGAAGACATTAAAGCTATTAGAGAATATATAATTTCACTGGATTTCTAAAATTTGGAAGCTATCATTAAATCCTATTTTTCAGACAAAAAGTCTAGGGCTCCATGTAGTTCATAAAGGGAATGCATCTTGACTCAAATTTTAAGTTCAACATTTACCCCATTCCTTCTGCTTAGACCATAAGCTCTAGAAGAAGATTCCATTGCATGGTGTTTTCGACTCCTTTCCAAAGTCTATAAAATTTATTGTTAGCCTAACTCTCTCATTATACAGTCAAGAAAATTGAGACTCATGGAGTTACTAGTGGTTTGCACCCAGATTGGTTGCACTGCTTTCCAAACAAGAAAAAGTGTGACTTCCTTTGCAACGTAGAATTTTGAGTGGTACTAAACTGAAAATTTAGCATATGTATCGCTTCTCAATCATGATAACCTTAATAAAGAGTTCCCCGTGTCAAGTTCTAGGATATGTGCTTCCCTCAATAATCCTGTTTATCTTCATCATGTACTATCTTAAATCAATTTAGAAAAATGCAAGTTTTCTAAGAATATCATTCCCTATTATGTTTAAGAGTTAATTTTCTGAGATCAATTGTCTTAGTTCATTTTGTGTTGCTCTAAAGGAACACCTGAAGCTGACTAATTTATCTGAAAAAGAGAGAGAGGGGCAGGGGGATTTCTTTGGTTTACAATTCTGGAAGTTATACAAGAAGCATGGTGCGAGCCCCTGCATCTGGTGATGGCTTCAGGTTCTTCCATTTGTGGTAAAAGGGAAAGGGGAAACAGTGTATAGAGATCACATGGCAAGAGAGCAATTAAGAGAGAGATGAGAGAGGTATCAGAATCTTTTTAATAACCAGGTCTCATGGGAACTAACAGAAAGGGAATTCACTTACTACTGCAAGGATGGTGCCAAGCCATTCATGTTGGATCCACCTCAAACACTTCCCATTAAGCCCAAGCTTCAACTTTGGGAATCAAATTTCTTTCTTTCTTTCTTTCTTTTTTTTTTTTTGAGTTGGGAGTCTTACTCTGTCTCCCAGACTGGAGTGCAGTGGCCACTCCTGGCCACTGCAGCCTCGACCTGCTGGGCTCCGGCGATCCTTCCACCTCAGCCTTCCAAGTAGCTGGAACTACAGGTGCATGCCACCACGCCCGGCTAATTTTTTGATTTATTGTAGAGATGAGGTCTCACCAAGTTGCCCAGACGAGTCTCAAACCCGCGGGCTCAGGCAATCCATTCACCTCAGCCTCCCAAAGCACGGGATTACAGGCTGAGCCATCCAGCCCCGCTGGGAATCAAATTTCCATGTGAGGTTTGGAGGGAACAGATATATAAATTATAGCACCAATGTACAGCTGATCTTAGGATAAGGTCACAAATGAAAAATATTACAAACTTGTACCCTGCAAATGCCTAACCTGAACACACAAGCATTTCTATTAATCTGATATAATCCATTTACATGAATCTGTCCCATAACACTGATGACATGCAATCTGTCCTTACACATGCCAGGCCATCTTTTCAGAGTATTACCCCTCTACTGAGATCAGCAAAGCACACAACTGAGAAATGTTGAAAGTACAAAAAAAGGTAAATATGAAAAAAAAATTTGGTCACTTTGGGAAGTACGCATATGCTTGTTATATTACCAACATTACTTTTTAGTATGTCCTTCCAATTAGAGAAGAAAAAAATGGAAAGTATAGCCATAAAGTAGAAGTAAGAAGGGAGGGAGCAGGGCCTGATGGGATGACACTGCTAAGAGATAAGCCCAGCAGCCTTGGAATAGACCTGCAGTTGCCAGTGATACCTCCGTATGTCATCTGAACTCTTACTAATGTCCTCCAGTGAGTTATCTCCTGAACTCAAGTGCTCCAGCTCATCAATGAGTTGACCTGGGAGTTACTTTTGTCTTGGAAGTCTGTGACTGAGGGTCCACTGGGAGCTCTAGTTTATATGTTATTACAACTCAACATTTTTGTTTGTATACATTTGTTTCTGAAAAATCAATCTTCCCTATAGACAAATGTTTTGATAATAGAAAAAAAATGTTATAGCTAAATGAAGTCTTTTTATATGGCACAAAGACCTAATAGAAGCTTACCTGGTCACCTTCCAAGGATATAAACAAATCATTTTTTAAAAAATTATTTTGGAAATCCAGAGCACAGAGCTTAATTTGTTGTTATTGTTGTTTTCCATGTTTTTGTTTACGTGTTTTTTCTATTTTAAATTTTCACATCAGCAATCTTATGAAATGTTTTATGGTAATGTAGATATGGAATTTTAAGCTGTCATTAAATCAGTCAAATCTCAGAGTTTATATTAATTTATGAAGATGCAATGATGGCTAGAGCCACTCTAGAAATATTTAATTAATGACTAACTTGAACAAGAGAAATCTTTGTCAGAAATCATTGATTTAGTATAACCTTAAATGGTGCAGAGGGAAACCTTGCACTGAGAATGGTCCACTACAGACTTTACAGATTCTGTTTTCTCCAAGGAGACAAGTTTAGAAGGTCTAATGAAGACCAGAATGTTCCACAATTTAGCCATAAGTGAAATGCTACTTTTTTCATTATTGGAAATAAAATCAGTGAAAAAATACCAATAAAAGGGAAGAATTAATAATTCTTGAGAATTAGGAATAATGTAGCTACAATTATCTAGTTAAATAAAAGCACAAAGGCTATATTCTTATCCAGTCTTGATTAATCAGATCTCACATATATAAAAAATTAAGAAATAAACAAAGTAGTATATTATTAGTCCTCTAGATTTTCATTATATTTCAGTTTAGCATCTATCAAGTTGCTCCTTTGTTGAAGGTAAAGATCTGCTGCCTGGCCTGTTTCTATAGACTGAGTTCCAGGGCAAGTTGTTGCCCAGGAATTACTGTGACTATGATTAAAAGTTAGAAGTGCAAATCTAAAGTATAATACAGAGCATAAATTTATGATTAATAAAAGTAAAAGGACTTAAGACATAAATATCTTTGTAATCTCAATGCATAGCTAAGATTTTCAAAGTAGTTCATTCAGTCCTTAAGGTCTTTTCGGTTGGTTCTGTTTTTTGTTTTTCTTTTTCTGAATGTAACCAAAAGTCATTGTTTATGTGACCAGCTACATTGTGTCCTCCACATTTAAATAGTTCACTCACACCAAATGTTTAAAAACAGGGAAATCTGATATTGCATTCACCAACAGATCTTCAAAACAACAACAATAGTAAAGCCCTGTAAGAAGATTACTCTACTTAAAGTTTTATAATAAATTCCAGATAAGAAAATTCTAACTATTTTACCCTTCAAAATTGCTAAGTATTTTGGAGAAGTCTCTATACAGTTAGGAATTTGAATGAATAATAGTAATAAACATTACTAACATTTACTGATATCGAAATATATACTAGCCATTGTACTAAGAAACGTAAACGTCTTATGTAATTTAACAAAGTAGCCAATTTAAGAATTACAATAATAATCCCATTTTAAGAAAGAGAAACTGAAACTTGGAGACTTTAATTAACTTGCCCAATATTATACAAAAAGAAAATGGTGGAGTTAGCATCTGTGCCTGAGAAGCCTAACTCCAGAGCCCATACCTTTGCCTGCTTTCATTCCAAGCAAAACGAATTTATTATTCGGATATATTGAGTACTTATAAACCAAATATATTTTTTATAAACACTTTATATTGGTCAAACTTAGAGGAAAAATATACATACAACTACCCTTCAATTACATATTTCCCACAAAATCTCTAATTGGAAGGAAGAGCTTTGGGAATAAGAACATCTGCTCTCCTTTTATGTATATGTGTTATTGGGCCTGCAAGCTGCATTTGGTATCATAAGTATGTAATTGTCCTGTGTCTTTTTTGTTTGTTTTAAGAGCCCCATCAATTTACTCAGCATTTCACCATTAGGGCTCTGAGCAGTGAGTGTAGGTTGGCATCAACCACCCTCATCTCTGGTAAGTGCAGAGTTTTTTGTGAAAATATTTCTGCCCTGAGGAAAGAAATTTTTCCCTTTTAAACTCCAATTACGTTACTTGCAACTTTTGCTTAAAGGTAACAATTAACCCTATTATCATTATAAATACAAAGATGATTCTAGCCTTTGAGTGTTCAAGACCTCAAATCATATTCCCTTAAATTATGGGACATGATGGCTACACTTTAATATAAAGTCCCACTGAGTTTTTTAAACACTTAAAAAGTTTTATTTTTGTAAAAACTTGTTTTAAAATTTAAAAATCTAGCTATTACGGCTTCAAAAATGCTACCAAGATTAATAGGCAATTTTTAAAACAATACAATATTCTGCAAGATCCAACTTGCAACTTTCTTTCCGAGAAGAAAATACATTTTTCCTGAAGCAAAGGTAAAAGAGAAACTTCTTTTATTAATTGATGAATTACAAATTGTATTGTATTTGAAGTTTAAATATCAAAGTATTTGTGAATAGCTGTCTTAGTCTACTATCCAGAACAGAAAGACGTGCCTTGATAGAATTGTCCATATGGAGATTGAACTGCAGCTGAATAACTGCTTTCCATTTATTTATGGCAAATAACTTATTTTTTATTTGTGTGGAAGACACTTTACCAAGGTTTAGGTAGCAATAAATAGCAATGAGTACCTGGAAAAACTGAGGAATCCCTGAAACGTTTAGAATGATGTCTTAATTATAGCTGATTCTACTCCTTTTCTGCTTAAACCTCCAAAAGCAATGTAAATTTTATTTTTCTATTACCTTAATACTTATTCATTCATTCACACACAACCGTGTGGTGTGTGTGTGTGTGTGTGTGTGTGTGTGTGTGTGTGTGTGTGTTGAGTACTTAGTATGTGACAGGTACTGTACTAGACTCGATATGCATGAGTGAACAATGCACATCAAAACTTCTAATCTCACGGAAACTTACACTCTGGAGGACTGAGACAGATATTTTGAAAGATAGATAAATAAGTAGATCATAAAGCATTTTATAAGATGATGAGTGCCAAGGAGAAAAATGAAGCAAGAGAGGGTCAGATCCTACAGAGGATAAGGATGCTAATTAAAAAGAAAGGCTATATTGAGAACGTAACATTAGAGCAGTGCCATGGAGGTGAGGGAAAGATTTGTTTAGATTTCAGAGGGAAGAGAATTTCAGACAGTTTTTTTTAAAACATGATTACATTTGTCAAAGTGATTCACTCAAAGAAATTTTATATTCACTTCTTTTTTCTCAAAGAAGCTAAAATGAGGCATGTGAAGTATAATATGAATCCTCTAGACGATGAACTCCTTGATGAGAGGAACAACGTTTCATTCTTATTTTGTATCCTCAGAATCTGGCTCAGTGCCTCCATAATAAATGTTCAGTGAAAGCAGCAAAAAGAGAATGGGAAAAAATGCAAACATAATAATTCTACCTTCAAACTACTTTCCCATTTCCATTTTTTATATTTTTTTCTATAATCATTTCATTTTACATGATCTATATGATAATCTATTTATAGTTTAATTTTCCTTTATGTAAATCTAATATCTTAAAAGTTATAAAAGTATCATCATCCAAAAGAACTTATTTCTTCTTAAATTTGTATTATTTTTTTGTCTGCCAGGCAAAGAATAGTTGTTATCAATTTGTGCTACCATTAAGCTCTGATCTACAGCTTTTTCCCATACTCCTTAGATGATCACTTGAGAAGTCACTGAATGCTAAGAGTATGTAAATCTCTACCACATCCCCATATCTGTTCATAAATCTTATCACAATCTGAAATTATCTTTTGCCTTTATTTGTTCACATGTATATTGGATTGTCTGTCTTCTCAACTACAATGGAAGCATTATGGAACTATCATATTAAACTCTGGGCTCTAAGGACATATATTCATAGTAAATATACAATGAATATATCTGGAAGGAAAGGAGGGAGGGAAAGAAGAAGGAAAGGAGAGGGAGACAGGAAGGAAGAGAGGAAGGGAGGGAGGGAAGGAGGGCAGGGAGAGAAGAAGGAAGGAAGGAAAAGCAGAAATATATCTGTCCTGGGAGTCTCGTTTTATCTGTAGAGTATATTCTAATTTATTCGAAAACTTTCAAAGAAAGTAATAAGGTATTTAAGTGTATTTTAAAAATATGTATATTTGGACAAAACCCAGTTGCATGACAATAGATGGTTACATGTTTTTCTCAACATGTACATATCTTACAGGGCTTTTCTAGTGAGTAGAAGTTCAGAGTATTTCATCCACTAAGCAGCATTAAAAGAGTAAATTTACATAGATCCATTCATATTAACAAGCTTATGCCAGAAATGAATTAGTTGGAGTCTTTCTAATCTGCTTTTGAATTTTTGAAATATATAATAAAGACATTAGTAATATGAAATATTATTAATTAAGTAGCTCTAATCTAGTGAATTTGTTTTATTAATAATTTTAATCAATGCTTAATTATCTTTCCACATTGGCCTTTTTACTTTAATCTACCACCACCATTTTTAAATATTCTTGAAGTCATCCATTTTGAGATATTTTTATCTTTCCTCAATTGAAAGAAAATCAATCCACATTTATTAGGCACCTACTATATGTAAGAAGTTATGTAAATAAGAGGATATCAGTATTCAGAACTATAGCTCATTCTCATGATAGGAAATTTGTAACCACCTTTATAGTACAAATTAATCCAGAGACAGTCAAGTGATAGAATTTGTAGCTTCCTGTGAAAAGGTATTATCAGAATCATATTTAGAAAGATGAGTGTGAGGAGAAAATTTCCCGTAGTAGAAAACAGCAAAATTAGAAGTACAATTTAGAGAAAGTTCCAGATGTGTTCTTGAACAAAATATAGAGTAACAGATAAGGGAAGTATATAGAGATAAAATCAGAAATTAGATTGTTGATAGAATGAAGGGATCTATAATGATAAAGGTAAGGATTTTAACTGTATGCTATTGCATAAAATCCAAATAACTACATAAAATGAGAATTTTCAATTGTAAGTTATACCATGTGAATGAACAAGAGCAACGTGGAAATTTGGGTATATGTCTGTTAATGACTTTTATTTCTCAACAGTTCGAGAAAAAAAATCCAAAAAATGCAAATCAAATTGAAGGTGAAAACTGTATTTAATAGAATATTACTCTGGATTTATACAGCACTTTACCACCTAAGAGCTCATAACTGTAACTAAGAAATATTCACTCTGTGTAAGCCCATACACTTATGTGTTTATGTACGTGTGTATACATATGCATGTGATCATTCTTCACTATAATATAGATATTAGTTAGCAACATATTATACTAACTGCAACACATTTCTGAAACACACAAAATATGAAAAAAGAGCGAGATATTAGGAAATTTCATGCATGTCCATACATTATCTAAATATGAGTTTTAAAACTTGCCGTGGGAAAAAGGAAAAGTGAGGAAGATGGATTATATTTACTGAGTACCTACTGTACATTTTCCCTGTGCTGAATGCTTTAGAGATGTGACTTTCCACAGAGTACTCCAGGGATCAGAAACTCACACTCATGAGCTAAGGAGGTTTGGTACTACTGTTCTACTAAGCAGTGTCTACTGGGTCCAGACCCCAAGCATAATTTCCCCTCCCACAGAAAGCCACGGGGCTTACCTATGGTTGTTGGACATACTAAGGATGTCAAAACTTGCACCACCCAATGAAAGGAGTAATGCAAACTACATTATGAAGGCTGATTATGCTTTGTTATGTGATGGAAGCTCTAAGTTAGACCACT
The DNA here is from genome assembly GCA_963574415.1 of Tarsius wallacei. NCBI lineage: Eukaryota > Metazoa > Chordata > Mammalia > Primates > Tarsiidae > Tarsius > Tarsius wallacei. The sequence goes on from CAUYQG010166683.1 coordinate 74,117, forward strand.
AAATTACAGTTTTTGAAAGTTAGCTGCATGGTCTTTGGGTCCATTGTTTTGCCCTGACATTTGTGAGAACATTCAAATTGACCAGCAGTTAAAATGAGTCTTGCCTAATTGACAAAAGTTAGTCTTCAGGAGCCAAAGGTGTCAGTCAAAACACAAAGAGAGGAAGCCTCTGGGTTTCCATCTGATAGTTGCAAATTTCTCTAGGCAAGTAACAAACCTGTCTGTGGCTGGAGAATCTTACCAACCCAAATGCTTGCTCTATGACAACAGAGGGACTTGAGAAGGAAAGTAGTATTAATTTGCGATCCAAGACAGCACAATTCTCCCTAAAACAAAAGTACATTTGGAATTCTGGCCTCCAGGACGATCTTACCTATTTTGTAACTTCTATCACTTAAACACTTATTGTTCTCCAACCTAGATCTTAATTTTATGAGCACCTCTTCCAGGCTCTAGTAGCCTTAGATGACCCACGCAGATATCTGAAAAGCAACTCAAACTTACTCTTGCAGGGAAAAAAACAACCCCCCCGCCCCCCCGCCAAAACCAAAAACCTAAGTTTTCTGTGTCCCTAGATGTGTATATTGAAAGACTCTCCAACCATCGCCCAAGGTGCAAATCTGAGTCATCTTAAATTTCTCCCTATTTTTTATTTACCACTTTTAATCGCTCACTAAATTCCATCAACTTCATCTTTTCAACTATCTCTTCCAGGTCCATTTTATGTATAAATTCAGATACTCCTACACCAAGAAAATCTTTTTACCTGTATTTTTTTAATTTTTCTTTTTTTTTTTCCTACTTGTTAGAATCACTCCTTTTCTCAGTCTGTTTTCCCCCCTTCTGATTTTACAGTCTTACTTCCTCAGCTCAAAAGCCTTCACTGCAATACTTTTTTTTTATTGGCATCCTCCTTCCACCTTGTCCACAAACATCCTTTCCATTTTTCCTGTAAACTTCAAAAAACAATCAATCTGATTGATCATTCACTTTGGGTAATGCTGGGGAGACTTAATTAAATCGGGCTAATGCTGTGATAAATCCATAAATCAATGGCCTCCCAGTGCACTGGCTTGTCAATACTTTTATATTTTCATGATTCTCTCTGTCTTCTTTTCTCTCATTTGTAAATTTTACTGCTGTTCTCAAGGTTCCTACGCCAAATCTTACCTCTTCATAAGAATGATGCCTTGCTCTCTACTCCACAGGAGAAAAGTATTTGTGTGTGTGATGGACAGATAGATGATAGATTGATAGATAGATAGATGGATGGATAGATAGATAGATAGATATAATCATATTAACCAGAAGCCCCCTCAAGTTTCTACTACTTCTATGAACTTATCCATACACATAGATCAAACTAATTCCTTTCCTCTCTGTGTATATAAAAAATACGGTTCTTCTTCTTACTCATCTAGTTATATGGCTTTAATTATCATCTACAGATCGATAACTCCCAAAATTATATCTCCAAACTTACCATCTTCAAACTCTGCCTTTGCTTTCCACTCCAATGTATCCTCCAGTCCACTCAATAACCCTTTCTCAGTCGATGGCACAAAATCTTCAGTTCCTCTCTTCCTCATTCTCCAACAGTCCATCAGCAAACTTCTGTATGTACTCAATCCATTCATTCTCTCTGTCTGCAACAACCACACCGATGACAGTGCATTATCATCTCTCACCCAGAATATCTTCATGACCTTCTACCTCATTTTGCTGTTTTTACTGATTTTTTCTATCTCATTTTCCACATGACAACAAGAGCGATATTGAAACTCAGATTTGATTATGCCACCTTTCAATGACTTTTCATTGCACTCTGAATAAAATCAGACTTTCTTATGATGACTTATAAGGCCCTCTATTATCAGGCACCTGCTTACCTCACTCACAATAAATTCGCACAATATTCTTTGTTCATTTATTCAAACCTATCAGGCTCTTTATGGCCACAGAAACTTTGCAAACGTTATTGTTCCTCCTAGCATGCCTTAGCCAGCTCTTCACATGCATAGCTTGTTATTTCTGTCCTCTTCTATCTCTGTTTAAATGCCATCATCTCAGAGAAGGATCTCCCTGGTCACTAACTCTAACTATGCTCCCCTATCCATATGCCACCAAGTTATTCTGCATTTCTGCACTTTTTCCTTTTCTTGGCCATCATTTGTGTAAGCTTATTTGTTCAACTATTTTGTTGGCATCCCATACTGCACTGCTCCATGAAAGCAAAGTTCATGTCTTCTTGGTTGTCTACTGTATCCCCAGAACCCAGCTCAGTGTCTGAGATAAAGTAAATATTTTAGTAAATGTCTGTTAAATGATTAACTGACTCAATTAACAAATAAGGCTACTCCCAGCCATCTGTGCTCTAAATATCACGCCCTCGTCTTTTTGAGTTTGTTCCAATTGATAACCCCCCTTCTGTTTTCAATCTCTGCTCATCCTAATTGTTATCTGTATATGAGCAGATTTTCCACATGGACCTACTCTGTCAATGGCTTCCTTGACTGATATATGTATCTGCTCAATCATGGAGTTCTTTAACAGATGGTTATGGTTCTCACATAAAACCATATTGTCCAAACTAGGCACTACAGTACAGGACAATAGCTTTGTTCACTTATAGTACTGTATTTTCTCTCTCATTTATTTAGACAAATGACAACTTCTTTCACACTTGAAAGTCCCATTGACCTCTTATATTTAAAATATCCAAAAGTAAACTTGTGGCCCCTAAGTATTCTTCCTCATATATTTTCTCCCTCCCTGTACCATTCAATCAATCCCAAAAAAGTAGAAAGCTTGAAATTATCCCGGACTGCTTTTTATTCCATCTGCCAGCATGTTCTATTAATTATACCTCCTAAATACCTCCTCTGTGTGCTGCTTTATCTTTCAACCTTTGTACTTTTTACTCTCCCAGTTCGCTTTCTGATTCACTCACTTTTTATTCTTTACCTCTTGAAAAGAAAAAAAGAAAAGTCTGTTCAAGAAACCCCTCACTTGATATTTTTTAATAGCTTCCCACTGCTTTAAGGATAGATATCAAATCCTTACCATATATATAGGAGCTCATCTTTTGTTATTTAGCTCCTGCTCATTTTTTTTACCGTATTTTCTGATCACTTCTCCTTAAGAACTTTTCCTTCAGGCCAGGTTGTACAACCAAAAGTTCTCTGAAACCACTATGTCTGGGGCCTACTGCCTGGTCAGCATTATGCTACTGGCAAACTAGAAAGGCATCCATTAAGATTCAGTTCAAATATCACCTTTTCTATGAAAATGGTCTCAGATTTCTTGCCCTTCTCATCCCTGGAAGTGAATTATTTGCATCTTATATATTTATGACAATTATTGAGTTCTGCTCTTACCAGAATA
>CAUYQG010166683.1:82500-90243 GCA_963574415.1 Tarsius wallacei
TGAAAATTATCTAATATCGTTATTTTATTATTATCAGTCATTTCCCATGATAGATATCAGTCATACCTCTTTAGATTTTTTAAATTTCCTAATCTCCTGTGGGTTATATAGAAAATAAAACCCATATTGTGACTCGAATAATAGAAGTTTACCTAGTATAGATTCAAGTTTAATAATTAAGATTGTTTCTGAGTACAAAATTTGTTCCATGCTTGGATATCTGTCTTAGTACTTTTGACTTAATTTTCATACGCTAAATCATTTCTGAAGACATTGCACCTTTTGGGAAAGTGAAATAGGGGATCAGAGAGGAAATGAGGTAAGTGCTGATGAATGCATTCTACATAATTCTTTTTTCTCCTCTCCTTCCATCTCCACTGCCCTCCCATTCCTTCTCAGGTATAAAAGAGTAATAATATACATCATACTTAATGTGGATATAAACATGATAAATACAACAGGAGTAATAGTGAACAGAAAATTTCATTAATCACTGTGGCACTTTATTATACAATCATTTACTTGTTTTGTCTTATCTGTTTTCTCTTGTATTCATACTTAATTATCACTATTAGTTTTAACTGACCTAATAAGCATTTGAGGTTTAGCAGGGCATAAATTAATCCATGCTTTTCTCTAGTATGTAACACAGAGCCAGTGGAGATCTGTGAGCTATATTCATTGACTTGAGGTACACTGTTATCAGTTCCTGAGAATCTATATCCAAAAATAGATGAAGGAAATGGGAAATTAGTTATTACTTTTAATAAGAAATAATAGACATGTTTTAACTTTTACTTAACTAAAAGAATTGATCATTGTATTACAAAAAGAAGATTTTTGGCTACTAGAACAATAAAATGTCTCTAATTTACATTTAAGAATGGGAGAGACAACCTTTTTCAATATTCTTTCAAATTACTTCACATTTCCTAATTATCCAGAGTAAGGAATCACTGCAGTGTTCTTTATAATTAAGTACTAGCTTGCTTACACTATGTTCTATTACTAGTTCTTCTTGCTTGATAAAAGAATTGTAAATATTAAGAGAAATAATTGATTCTTGATGTTTTTATCAGCAGATATTTTGAATAGATGTCTACAAAGTTAAGTTGGACAAAGAGAAGGAAAAAAAAGAAAACAGGTGGTCAAAAAGTAATTAGCAAATTCATAGTCACACCAATCAAATCTTTCACTAGACAATCTGTGCTATGGATTATTTTTGATATTTGTTGGTATGGTTGCTGGGTAAGTTTCTGGGGTAAAAGACATGATGACACTATTGACAGCAATTCAAGAAAAGCAAAAAAAGTCAGACATCAACGGGAGTAGAATATCTGACCACAGAAATCCACTGTAGAATGTCTGACTACAGTGGTTCATTCAACAAATACTTAATGAGTACCTAATATGTGCCGGGCATTGTGGAGAGTCAGGAATATGGTGTATAAGTCCCTAGTACTGTAGAATATGACTCATGCAAATATAAGAGTGAGTTGCAAAGAATCAACTGAAGGAGTAAAAAGGACAAATTCTGAAGGAATTTTATGCCAGGTTAGGTAGATTTTATCTTTTGTCTTAACAGCAACGGGGAGTCATGAAATACTTTTTAAATGAAAAATGTTTTAAGATCACTCATTGCAGTGTGAAGAAAAACTCAAAAGAAACCAGAATGGATAACAAAAACCAGCTGGAAGAGTAATTTCATGGAGAATTCAGGAGAGATTTGAATCCTTCTCTAAGCCACAAGAGTGTGGAGTCCCATCTAACCCAGCACTGCAATGACCTTCCACTGTCTCCCCATGGTTACCTCTGTTCCCTGTGTCCTAAAATTCTTTTTGGCTGTCTTCAAGATGATACAAAAAATTTTCATCTTTCACAGTGTTTGTTTGCTGCTGGACACTGGAAGAAGAGTCAAGTACTAATATATCCAGTAGTTTCTAAGAGTAAGAGGTCACCATGGGACATGAGAATATTTTCCCATAAAAGTCACAAGTTGCCAGGGCAAGATGACTTATATCACAGTTTTTGAAACTACTAGTTTCTTATGCTTTAGTTAGTTTTTGAAAAAATAAACTCTTTTGAAGTAGACTTGGTGCATCAGATTGCCTGTCTCACACGTGTCTTTTTGGCTGCAAGAAGATACTAAAATCTGTCAAGTTACTTCATGTCAGGCTGGTCCTTTTCTTATTTTAAGTTTCTATAAGAATCCCCCCAAAACACAACTATTCATAAGAGAATCCTGGCTCTAGTACCAAATTAGAATATTCAGGCAAAAGATAATGGTGGTCTGAATTAATGCAGCGACAATGAGAATGACGATTCAAGGGCTTAACAAAATAGGCTGGTTTTAAATTGAAGATTTATTGGATATAGGGATAAGGAAGAACATTGAGCCACTTGTATTTTCATTTAATAAATATTTGCTGAATGCTGAAATATGAGTGCTTAAATACTGAGACCAAATGCTGTGCTTGATGCTTGACATATGGTGGTGAAAAATCAGAGATAATCCTTGCCCTTGTACAGGGCATACAGTGGGGAAAGGAGAAGGATAAAGGAAAAGGGAGAAGAAATAAAACAATAAGTTAATAGCAAAAAATAAGTTAGTTAAATTTTTTAATTATTGCCAGGAAGGAAATCAATACATGAATCATTTAGAAAGGGGCTATTTTATAAAGTTTAAAAAAACCAACTAGAACCTCAAGGGAGATAATGTCTGAGCAGATATTCAAAGGATGAGAAGAAGACACTCATGCAATGAGACAGACGGAGAGTTCTGGACAGATTTCTGAAATCCTGAAGAGAAAAAGAACTTGATATAATTGAGGAACAGAAAAGAGACTGAGAAATCCAGAGTACCCTGAGCAAAGGGAAGTATGTTATGAAGAGATACCAAAGGTCAAAGTGAAAGAAATCAGGCCAATCTTGCTAGTCTTATATGCCATGATAAGAAGCTGAATTTTTTTTTTATAAAAGCAAAGCTATTGAAGCAAGAATATAACATGATTAATTTACCTTTTAAAAAGGTCACTCAGACATCATTGTGTAGACTACATTGGAAGAAAGCAGTAGCAGAAGTTGAGACATGGGTTAGAAGATTCTTGCAGGAAACCAAGTGAGGGCGATGAAGGTGACTTTCTCTAGAGTGATGGTGGTGGCAAGGATGGAGTGAATGAACTCAAGATACAAGTTAGGGTTTGAATGGAATGGTCAGAAGTGTGAAAGAAAAGATAGAATTAAGCAGAATTTCTGGGGTTTTTGTTTTTTTTGCTGAGATAGCAAAGACTAGAGAAAGACCTAATGGAAGGCAAGATTCAAAGTTCTATTTTGTTCATGTAGTTTGAAATGCCTAACAGACATCACTTGTAGAAATGATGTAACCAGTCAATTATATGCGACTGGAGCAAAGAAGAGGTGTGTCCTGGAGTGGAAATTGGTGAATCACCTACATACAGAGAGTACATGCAGCCAAGGAGCCAGTGAACCAGAGCAGAAGATACAAAGAAGTGGACCCAGAAATGAGGCCAAATATTGAGTTCCTAAATGTACTGCTGCTACCCAGTGGAGGAAACTGCAAGAAGGAATAAAGAGTGACCAGTACCATAGGAAAGTACTTAGAGAGTATGGTGGGAAATAAGACTGGAGGTTGTTTCAAGAAGAATTATTGTTTGAGAATGCCTAATGCTGCTGAGGGTATAGAGTAATGTAGAGTAAGAAAGCAATTGTTTTGAGAAGCTATGTGAATAGTGAGGTGAATAGCTTGGTGCCATTTGCAAAGAGGTGGAGCAAAAGAAAAGGAGCAGCTTTGGGATGTGTTGGAACCAGCTTCTGGAATACAGCAGTAGAATATAATGTCATTCATGAGCACTGTGTTCCCAAATCCCTAACACTTTGTATTTATTTGGAATAACTAAAAAGTGATAACTACAAGATATCATTTGTAATTACGGGTTGGGAAGGAATATGATCCCATCAGTCAGGAGATTCTGAAAAAAAAGTCCTCAGAATGTTTTTTGTTGGCAGGAAAAAGAAAGGAAAGTGAATAAAATAAAGAAAAAAGGAAACTGGCATTTATTGAACACCTACTAAGTAACAGAAGCTGTACTAAGGGCTTTCTATTTATTAATTAATATAATCCACAGCAAGGTAGATATAATAATATTTTTACAAAATAGAAAACTAGAATTCAATGAAATTATTCACTTATTTAACGACCCATATTTGGTAAGTGAGAAAACAAGAATTTGCAGGATCTATCTGACTACAAATCCTGTGCTTATTCTATTATGTATTGCTGCCTAATGTTACCTGTACCTGCAGTGACAAAACTCAGGCATGTATGTTGTGGAGAATTTGTAAGATTTCCAAGGGTAGTATGTGGACTCCATTGAGACAAACTGACTTGCTGCTGGCTGTGGTCATCACCATTGTCTCCCTTGTGACACTTTCCATGGGTATCATGTCCACCACTCCCAACCTTAGCACCTACCTCTCATCACTGCTATCATATCACTCCCGAGTGACACATGCCTGCCCCATGCCCATCTCTTCAGATCCTCTGGGTAGAACTGTGCCAGAATCAAGACTCATTAACAAATGATCTGAATGACAGTGGCCATATTATTTAAACATTGTGAGCTTTTAGTTTTCTCATACAAAAAGTAGTGGTAATTATGCCTCCTTCATACCTTTTGGAAATTTGCATATAAAATTATTCTGTTTGAATGTGAAAATGTCAGAAAAGATATGGCTAAATTTTGTAAACTAGTCTATGTTAATATATGAAGGAAAGAATATGTGAAGAAATGAAGACTATGCTCATGTTTCTTCATCTTTAAGGTAACAATCATGTTTTTCATGTCATATATCTCTATCTAGATAGAAAGCGGCCATTTAAGACAGAGGTCATAGTTTATAATGTATGCTTATTCTCACAATGCCTAATACTTCATTGAAAAAAAAACAGTAATTTTAATTTATATTGATAAACTACTATTGGAGAGTCCTTCTTGCCTCAAGTCATTGTGTATATTCTGGCCAGATAGGAATGGAAGATAAAATTTGGAAAGCTATGAGGAAAGACAATTGACTAGTGGTGTCCTGAAGCCTCTCTGAGATCATGCCACCCACAGAAGGGTGCAAAATAGGGATGAGAAGAAATCTGGCAAAGACCAGGACCCTAGAGAAGTTGTTTGTAATGCTCCTTATGATGCAGTTATAGTTCCTGAAACAGTCTTAATTGTACTGTCTCTGGGCAAATTATCATATTGGTATAGTAACATGGGTTTTACATAATCTCTTGGTATCAGAAAATGGCATTTAGATCAGGAGTACCCGACTCCCTGAACATAGACCGATACTGGTGGGTGGCCTGTTAAGAACCAGGTCAAACAGCAGAAAGTGAGTGGCAGGGAGCGGATCTCTGACTTCTGTCAGATCCGGTGGCATTAGATTCTCATAGGAGTGTGAACCCTATTGTAAACTGCACATGTGAGGGATCTAACTTGCATGCTCCTTATGAGAATCTAATGCCTGATGATTCCCCTACCCCCCACACACACAAACCTCCACCTCCCCGTCTGTGGAAAAATTTTCTCTGAGGAAACTGATCCCTGATGCCAAAAAGATTGTGGATCACTGATTTAGATGGCTTCTCTTTTGGAACCAATACAGGAAATCCATTCTAGTGGAGGTTATTTAAAAGATGACCAGGTTTCAAATCATCTTCAGAACTGTAAGAGTCTTTGTTAGAATGAGACATTGTATTAGGTTTTTGATTATCTGATAAAGCATTTAAAATTACTCTCTTCCCATATGGCTGAATGCATGATGTTCAAAAAGGGTGTTTGGTGAGTAACCATGATGTTAAGTCATTCAGGAAAATTAGGTAGGAAAACTCAGAATTGTGCTTTGACCAATTCGAAAAACAAGACAAATTGTCCCACATGTATATGGACAAAAATTGAAGCCTGCTACTAGACAAATTCTAATTGCTTTATGTAGAGATCCCATAAATAGCCTAATTTGAGTTTATATGAGTGACTAAGATAACTGGCAGAGGATAAAAGGTCAGTCATTAACATTTGACTTGAAAGCAATTAAAATAACAAGCAAACAAAACTTGAATATATTTTTAGATGATTGTATAATCAATAGTCTTGAAATTCATTCACAAATGTTAATAAACAAGTTAAAACTGACTTAATTCTTTAAATTATGGATAATTCAATTTTTAAATGATGAATTATTGGTAAAGAGATGTTTTCAACTATATCTGAGGTAAATTGTCTGGATGCAATACAAATCAGAGCAAATAGTGTAATTAACAGTGTAAACCCACAGGTGAGTTTGAGAAGATAGAAATGTAAGATTGAAGAGGACAGAACATTTTGCACAGTCTCCTACTGTACATAAGTCTTCCCTTTGCCAAACAGAGATTTATACTTATAAAGATAACTTCTTTCAGAAAAAATAAGCCCCCATTTGAACTTATCTGGAAACTATATTTACTACATAGAAAATATTTAGTCTTACTTATATATTTATTTATCACTGTTCACTTGTAGTTTTGATGGTAATCAGCTCATAAACTTTCCAAACTGAACTTCCATGCTGATTAAAAGTAAGGGCTGTGTATTTATTGAAGTCAGCAAATCTGCGATTCAAAAAGACACCTTACTAAAGGGTCAGGATTTTATATTAAGAAAGAATGTCTGAAAACATGGAAGAAATGCTACTCTTTGAGCAAAAATTTTTTATTGCTGTGAAAATCAGACATTAATAATTCATTTCTCAGAGAAGCTGTACTTCTGGCTCTTGGAAAGGCATAAGAGTTTGAAAGGCCTACTAGGGTGGGAGAGAACATAATGTGCCTAGCTGACGCACACTTTAAAGTTAACTGACCCCTCGGTACCAGGGTGCAGAAAGCAATCCCTCAAACATGGTACAAAATTCCCTCCTATTTAAAATCACTCTGAATTAATGTTGTCTATGACCTCCAACTTTATAAGAGCCCGTACTGCATTAATAAAATGAAACAGACCTGGGGAATGGTTTGAAGGGTGTATTTCAGGAACTTCATAAAAGAAAAAGGGTAAGACTTTCAGGGTATTCCACCTGTTGGGTCCAATGATCTAAACTTCAAACACATATATTAACTACTATGGTTGGCACTGGAGTTTAAAGATGGGCTAAACTTAGTCCTTGGCCTTGGAAAGCTCTGCATCTGGTAGAGGTGACAGTCTGAGGCACCATTATGATCCCAAGAATCAAGGATAGAGGTATGCACAGACTATTATTTTTATTTTATTTTATTTTATTTTTTTATTTTTGAGTTAAAGTCTCACTATGTCTCCCAGGCTGGAGTGCAGTGGCACATACACGGCCACCCCAATGTCAACCTACTGGGCTCCAGCGATCCTTCCACCTCAGCTTTCCAAGTAGCCAGAACTATAGGCACAGGCTACCATGCACCGCTAATTTTTTTTTTTAATTGTAGAGACAGGTCTCACCAAGTTGCCCAGGCTGGTCTTGAAGCAGCCGGCTCAGGCAATTCACTCGCCTCAGCCTCCCAAAGTGCTGGGATTACAGGCTGAGCCACCAAGCCTGGCTGCACAGGCTATTATTTAACAAATAAGACAGGAAGTTATCCTAGGAATAGATGTAACCGAGTGTAGTCTTGGGTGACAGCTAGAAATTCATCAGGAAATGTTGGTGTGTTCTACAAAAAGAGATTGGCAT
>CAUYQG010166687.1:0-15899 GCA_963574415.1 Tarsius wallacei
AAAAAAATATATATGTGTGTGTGTGTGTGTGTGTTTGTGTGTGTGTGTGTGTGTGTATTCTGAGTAATTTTTCACTTTGAAAAAAGAGTTTACTTCAGAATTTTATTTTTTTAAAAGACATGTTTTCCCAACACATTTGAAATACACATTCAGTGTTCAAAATTTTCTTTGTAAACAACTCAGAACACATTTATTGTGTACTTAAAACTGTGACTTGAAATGGTGCCATTTTAGGAATTTTATACTTGAATGCAAAGCACTATGCTAGATACTGAGATAATGAATAAGACTTAGCTCCTTCCTTCAGAGGAGAAATGGTACCCCAAAAAATGTTAAGACAGGGAAATGAGGTGTAGCTTGTGGGACAGGTATGGGCAGATCCAGCTTCAAGGTTCCAAGTGGGAATTTTAAAGTTTTAAAGCTTTTTAAAACATTATTATAAAAGACATTGGGCAATAGCTCACGCCTATAATCCCAACACTTTGGGAGGCAGGGGTGAGAGAATTGCCTGAGCCCAAGGGTTTGATACCAGCTTGGGCATTTGGCGAGACCTCGTCTCTACAATAAATTTTTTTTTAAAATTAGCCAGACGAAGTGGCAGGCACCTATGGTTCCAGCTATGTGGAAAGCTGAAGTGGAAGGATCTCCTGAGTCCAGCGGGTCAAGGCTGTGGTGGCCGTGAGCATGCCACTGCACTCCAGCCTGGGTGACAGAGTGAGACTTAACCAAACAAAACAAAACAAAAGAATAAAAAAGGCATTAAAGCTCATTTTTAAAAAATCAAAAAGCATGGTTTAATATTATCAAAATGAAAAGTGAAAGTTCTTTGCTTTAGCTCTTAGACAAACTTCTCAGAACTAGCCATTGTTAACATTGTTAACAATTGATCCTTCCAGAAAATTTTTTGTGCATTCAAACACGTGCAACGTTGTATTTGTTTCCTGTGGCTGCTGTAACAAATTGCCACAAATTTTGGTAGTTTACAACAACAGAATTTATTCTCCCACAGTTCTGGAGACCAGAAATTAGAAATGAGTCTTGTGTACCTAACGTCAGGTATCAGCAGGGCCATACTCCTTCCAGAAACTCTAGGAGAGAATCCATTCCCTGCCTCTTCTAATTTCTGGTGGCTGCTGACATTCCTTGGTTTGTGGCCACTTACTTCAGCCTTTTCCAATCTTTCTCTGATCTCTTTTCATACCATCTTCTCCATTGTGTGTGAGATCTCCCTCTGTCTTTCTCATAAGGATATATGTAATGCATATAGGGCCCACCCAGATAATCCAGTATAATCTCCTCATCTCAAGGTCCTTAATTTAATCTGTGAAAACCCTTTTTCCAAATAAGGTAACACTTACATATTCCAGGGATTACAACCTGACCTCTTTGGGGGTCATTAGCCGACTACAAATGTATATGTCTTGCTCTCTTGCTCCACACACACACATATTTAAAACAAAAAAGGAATTAGACTTCATATACTGTCTTGCAAATTTATTTTTAAAACTTACTGGATTTCTTCCAGATTGATATATTTGCTCTTGAACAACGCCAGTGTTAGGGATCCCCCTGCATGCTCCAAACTCCACATATAATTGTGTACTCCCCAATAACTTAACTACGAATAGCCTGCTCTTGACCAGAAGCCTTACTGATAACATAACAGTTAATATAACACATATATTGTATGTTATATGTATACTGTATTCTTACAATAAAGTAAACTGGAGAAAAGATGTTATTAAGAAAATAATAAGAGAATATATTTACCATTCATTAAGTGAAAGTGGACCATCATAAGAGTCTTCATCCTTGTCATCTTCACATTGGGTAGACCAAGGAAAGGGGGGTTCATCTTGCTGTCATAGAGGTGGCAGGGGCAGAAGAAAATCCACATGCAAGTTGATCTGTGTAGTTCAAACTCATGTTGTTCAAGGGTCAACTGTATTTATATATGTATTTATATATTTACTTTTGTCTTCTTCCTTGATATCTTTTGGTTCTTTAAATATCTACAGGGCATTTTGTTGTATAGATGAGTGTGTCACTTTTTTTTTTTGTTAAACAAATTTTTAAGTGTACTGTAAGTATATTCACATTGTTGTGAAACAGATCTTCAGAGCTTTCTCATCTTGCTAATCTGAAACTATGTCCATTAAGCATTTCTCCTTTTTTCTCCCCCACCCACCCTCCCCCATCCCTGCTTACCACCATTCTACTTTCTGTTTCTATGAATTTGACTACATTTCTCATATAAGTGGAATCATATAGCATTTGGCTTTTTTGTGACTGTCAGTGGATTTTTTTTCCTTAGTTTTTAATTCACTAATAAACACAGCACTGGGTATAATCCATACACTCACTGAGCTGTGCTTATTTCAATTACCTGAACTCCTATGTTACTGGAATGCTATGTAACAGAAAGTATTGGTCATCCCTGTTGTGGTAAGTATTTATTTGGTACTTATTTTGTATCACACATTGGAAGAAGATAGGATACATTCCAGCCCTTGCCCTTGAGGTGCTCACAGTCTGATGACAAAGGCTGATCTGCAAACCATTATCCTCAGAACAGTGTGATAAGCTTAATGGGAATATAATGAAAGATCTTAATTACCTAATTCAGAAGTATTCTTCACAGTTAAATGTACTGTAGAATGAGATTGTCTTGACAGTTCAAAATTAGACTATTGTCATCCTAATCAGTTTCTTTTTGCTTGACAGCTTTAGCCTAGAATTCTCTAAATCCTTCAGAATAAGGGTAACCTGTGTCTGCTCCCTAATAGAGAAGTCTTCATGCCTGTCCTTTGGAGTCTAAATTTCGACTTGAACTCGTGTTTGGGATAGAAATTCAAATAGAAGTATTGGGTTACTTAAGAATGGTCTTTAACCTCACTACATTGGTTCCAGTCCTGATCTGATGATGGCCTAAGGTAGTAGTTGTGCTGATTCATCTAACTTAGATGATGGAATACAGACTTAAAAAGCACATAAATCTCTATCCTATTGGTATGATGGAAACACAGAATGCAGTCAGACCTTGCAAACTAAGATTGAGGAAAAACTCCTCCGGTAAAACAAAAATTAAAACTCACTGATGACCTTTGGAGATCTCAGAGACCAAGACTCAACTCCCTGAGATATTGGTGCAGTTTCTACTATAGTTTTCTCAAGAACTTAGTATTAAATGACTGCACATCACAGCTGTATTTACATGTAAGATTTCTTTTCCTGTGTAGACCTTGTAGTGAAGTCTTGGCCAGTTTTTGAGAGATCACATTTTACACACAAGAAGAGGATGGTTATTTTTCTGTTTCGCCTTCTGTTACCTTCCTACCCATCTTGTATCATTGTCTAGGATTCCTTGTGTTGTAAAGAAGGAAGTCAGTGAAAGGGTGAGGTGAAGCACTGCAGGCTCCTTTCCGGGTTTTTGAGTTGCCATTTGAAGAACTACTCAAGTCTAAGAGAGGTTAATGGAATAAGCGGCTTACATATAATGAGAGGCTATATATTTACCCTGATTTTTCACTCTTGGAGGAATATTTTTCACCCTTGGAGGAGGGATTAAGATTGTGATAATGGGAACTGGTCATCTCCTTTGTTTCTGGAACATTACCTGTGTTACTACCAAAAAAGTCCTCCCAACCGCCGTAGAGGCTTCCTAGTTGGTTTTTCATTTGCGTCTTGCCCTGGAAAGCCTGTGGGCTGAAAATAGCACCTCGAGGCCTGCAAACCTCTGGGTGAGGGTATGGTGCGGCCCCTTTAAGCCTTCGGGGTGTGCGGGGAGGAGAACTGAGGGTGGGGCGGGCACTCTGACAGGGGTGCTCTGGGCCCCGCCCCCGGAGGAGGCGTTTCCCGGCAGCCGCAGCACCAATGCCGCCGCGCCTGCCGGGTATTCCTGCTGATCCTGCTCGGACCTTAGGTCCCCTGCCCTCTCCCTGCCCTGGGAGCGTAAGTGTCAAACTGCGGCGAGGGGCAAGCACCTCACGTCCCTGCCGGAAGTCCTAGTGGATATACTGGGGACTTTCCTGGCCTATCAGAGGCTAAGGCGGCGAAAGAGCGTAAACAATGCCGGCTGCAGTGAGCTGAAGCCTGGGTATCTGCTCTACTTCTGGGTGGTGACAGCAGCCCTAGAGTGCTTGTTTGGCCATGCAGTGGGTGAGCGGTGCCCACGACCTGGCTTTGCCCCAACCTGGTTCCTACTTGGGGTGAGGAGAGGATTGCCTTTACCAGAGTAGAATCCATTTGAGCTGGATGGGTGGAGCTGAATCTTATGCTCTGGGCCTTGGGTCCTTAGCCTGGTGTTTGGAGACCTGGGTAGCTTTGGGATGAGTAAGCATTTGGTTTTCAGCTACCTTGGTACAACTGATGAGTAACTCTCAAAGTTGTCCTAGTTCACAGCCGAGTTTAGCTTTCCATCTCTCCAGAGGCCTCTGTTGGTATTTGGTCCCCCTTTTGGATACATTGATAGCGATCATCTATTTGGGAGAGTCCAGTTAACCTTTCTTGAAGATAGGAACAGCACGACGCGAAAGAGACAGCTCTCTACCCTCTCTTTGTCTCTGAAGGAATTTGTGGGAGGCCACCATCCCAGGACTAGGAAAGCAAACACACCGAAGTTTGAGATAATCTGCTAGAGAAGCAGTTCAGATTTCTGGCCCGCTTATAATGCAGAATACTCCAGCAAGAGGATAACACTTGTCCTTGTTAAAGGAGAATACGTGGAGGCAGTGAGTTTTTTTTTAAACTAGAAGGAAAGACTTGTCATTTTTTCTACCAACTATTTAGAAGTGGGATTTTATCTGGCTTTGGTCAAGTAATAAAAATCTTAAGTTTTTTAGTGACAATTACATCGTTATATTTCTTTAATCCAGTTGTCCTTCCTAGACATGGTTTGAGTAAAGGTTTCTGGGCAAGTATGTGCATTCGTTTTATCTTTGTTTTTAATTACTGTCTTTTTTAATGAGCCTGTCATTACACCTCAATTGTCATTCAAAGGAGTTGCTTTCTGATTGGGCAGAAATTTTCCACAGTCTTCCCTTAGACTCATTCTGTGCTTCTGCAATAGCATCTCCTTAGCCAGAAGTGAGAGTCCAGGAATAGTAATCAAATCCAGATCTCTTGTATTATGATAGTGAAGAGCTTTTGTAGGTCAAGAGCTTGGGAATTTGCCATAATGTAGTTGTACTGCCAATGCTTCTTTCTAAGTAGAAGGCTAAAACAATCAGTTTTAGTAGCTCTCTAATTACTCTTATAGACTGTCAAAATACAGGAATTTAAAATAAAAGGACACCACACTTGGGCCTTTGGGTGATAGGGAAGAGTGGTGGACTGAGAGATAGGAGATACAGGTTCTAGGCCCGGCTCTAGTATTACTCATGACTTATTTTCCCTGTCCCTTGCTTTCGCTGGTTGATGAGTGTGGAAATGCATAATTCTGGGGTATCTTTTATGACAGGACATAATGCATATTTAATAGAAAATTTGTTATTTATTTAAGCACCAAACTGTAAAATTAGACAGTTTGGAATTTACTCTAAGTTCTACCTTTATGTATAACCTTGAAAACATTTCTTGACCTCTAGGCTAAAAAAGAAACAATTACATCTAAACCTTTTTCAGCAACAGTGTGGACTATATGGTATTTTAGCTCTTTGGAAGACATTTTTAGATATATCAGTGGTGTATGATTATATTTCTGTAGAACAGATTTATTTTATTTTGTCTCACCTCCTTGCCTTTGCCTCTGCTTTAGACCAGGATAAAACCACCTGAGAGCTCTGAATAATTGAAATGTCAGAATATTTATTAATGCTTCTCTTTGTTAGCAATTTTATTTGCTTTTTTCCCCCCAGTAGACATGATGTCTCACTCTCACTATGTTTCCTAGACTGATTTAGAACTTCTGGGCTTAAGCAGTCCTCTTGCCTCAGCCTCCCAAAGTACTGGGATTACAAGTGTGAGCCACCATGCCCAGCCTTATTTGCTCTTAAGGCATTAAACTCTACACTTTGATGAAAATTTGGTGTCTTATGTCTATGTTTAAAAATCCACACCCCTCCGTTCACGCCTAGTGTCACATTTCCAACCATGTAAGATCATATTTCAAGTATGAAACCAAACTCATCATATTCCTCATCTCTCTTCCACTCCCCCAACCAAACAACTCAGAACTTTCTACTGATATATTTTTCTGTCATTGGCACCATTCTCCCTGTCTCTTAGACTGGAGCAACCTGCTCCCCACCAGACTCTTCCCCCTATTCCTACCTTCTTAGTTGCTAAGGCTTGTTGAGTCTGCCTTTTTAATATAGCTCTCTTCAGTCTTCTCTTCTATCCTTTTCCATTTCTACTGTCACAACCCCTTCTATTCATCTCAGTCCCGAAGTACTTGCAATAATTTTCTATGAGGACCTCCACTTTCTCTCCCTTCCCAATCATTCTGTATGGATTTATGTTTCTAAAGTAGATAGGATCATGTAATTGCCCTCTTCAGTTCATCAGTATCCCATGCTGTTTAGTTTAATATTAATAATTATGATCTGTCCTCTGTCTGCTTTTCTGGCCTTATTCACCAATAAATGGTGCCATTCGTGTTCTCTAAACATCATCAGTACTTTCCCAAGTACAAAACTTTGCCTTCTTGTTTCTTCTTGAGTTCTAGAATAACTCTTTTTGCACCCCTCTGTTTTGAAAAATTTCACGTATCACTCATCACTGAGTTCAGATGCCATCCTTTCCATGAAGTCTTCACTGACCATCCCTCACTCGCTGATGGTTAATCCCATCTTTGTACTCCTATAACCTGTATTTGTCCCTGATTATGGCGCTTTCCAAATATAGTATATTTTATATTATTATTTGTTTACATGTCTTATTTGCACTACTGTGAACTCTTTGAGGACATCTGGTTTACCCACAGGGAATTTCAGTGAATGAATGCTTTAAGTAAAACTGGACTGGAGTAATCTCTTATTAGATCCTATTATTAGAAAGGACTCTAACCTTTACAGCCAACACATGTACATGTAAAATGACCGGTAACTTTAACATTATTTTTATCTCCTTAGGACTTTTGTTAGTATAGTAAATGTTCCTCTTTTTTTAACAGCTTTAATGAGACATGTAATTTACATATTATGCTATTTACCCATTTAATATGGTGGCCTTTGGTATATTCATAGATTTGTGTAACCATCACTACATTTAATTTTAGAACATTTTTATTCCCCTCAAAAGAAGCTTTCATACTTCTTAGCCATCACCCTCCTAATTCCTTCATATGCTATAGTCCTAGGCAACCAGTAATCTACTTTCTTTGCCTATTCTGGATGTTTTTTATAAGTGGAGTCATACAATATATGGTCCTTTGTGAATGGCTTCTTTCACCTAGCATAATGTTTTTAGGTTCATTCATGTCATAACATGTATCAGTACTTCATTTCTTTATATTATTAAATATTCTACTACATGGGTTTATCACATTTTATCTACTCAACAATTGATGGACATTTTTTGGGCTATAATGAATGTTTGTTTAAATTTGCTGTGTATATTGAAAACATTACTGCTTTTTTTTTTCTTTTTCTTTTTGAGTCGGCGTCTCACTCTGTCATCCAGGCCGGAGTGCAGTGGCATGCTCAAGGCTGCCACAGCCTCAGCCTTCCAAGCAGCTGGAACGACAGTCATGCGTCACCCCACCCAGCTAATGTTTTTGGTTTATTGTAGAGATGAGGTCTTGCCAAGTTGTCCAGGCTAGTCTTGAACCCTTGGGCTCAGGCATCCTCTCACCTCTGCCTCCCAAAGTGCTGGAATTACAGGCATGAACCACCACGTCTGGCCCATTACTACATTTTTCTAAAGAAATTATTTAGGCCTTTAACTTGTGCGAGCTTTTGTGAAACCGTGAAGTTTTATTCTACCATCTTCCATTTTATACTGACTCTGAAGTTCCTCTTCCTAAGTATATTCTGAATGTATCTAAAGACTTTTCCTTCCTTTGTGATAATCATTAGTTAAAATTTGCATGCAGAGGCAAAGTTTAGCTTTCAAACAAGTGGTCTCTTTAATGACAAAAAAGTTCAGAATTTATAGTCAGAAATTTAGAACGAATATGAATTATAGAGATCATAATTTACCACCCATTAGCTTTTTGTTGATCTCAAGGGAAGGTTTTCCTTTACAACTGGTAGAGTCAACTCTCAGAATAAAAATTGCCAGGGGGAGGAGCTGGACTACTTGGTTTACCCTAAATCACAATTAAATTGTGGTCATTCCTCTCTTATCCATGGGCAGATTAATATGTTTTTGAGGCCCAGTGGTAGTTAGGTTTGATGATTAAGCAGCTGCTGACTAGGGCTGATTCCTTCCCCCAGCTTTAGAGAAGTTTAAATTTCTCTAAATTACTTAAATCCTTTGGGGCAAATAAACTTGTCTTTCATATATACTCTCATTTGCTTCTTATATTTTCATCGAGTTAGATAATCACCAAAATATAACTTGTGATTTGCTGGGCTCGGTGGCTCAGTCTGTAACCCTGCGCCGAGGTGAGTGAATTGCCTGAGCCCGCAGGTTCAAGACCCGCCTGGGCAACTTGGCGAGACCTCATCTCTATAATAAATCAAAAAAATTAGCCGGGCGTGGTAGCGCGCACCTGTAGTTCCAGCTACTTGGAAGGCTGAGGCAGAAGGATCGCTGGAGCCCAGCAGGTCGAGGCTGTGGTGGCTGGGAGCAGCCACTGCACTCCAGTCTGGGTGACTGAGTGAGACTCCAACTCAAAAAATAAAAAATAAAAAATATATATATTTTATGATTTATAAAGTGTGACTAGTTTTCAAGGTATTTATCTGGAAACTATGTGCAGATAAATTGTAGTCATCACACCAAACTAGGAATCAAAGAAACCTCTTCAAGGCCAATCTACCCTATTTAAGTGACATTGGGCAAGACATTTAACCTTACTCTATTTTTCTGTATGTGAAAAGAGGATAATGATACTTGCTTTATCCCACTTGTTTTTTAGCTTTGTATGGATAGAGATGACTATGACAAGGCTCTTGCTAAAGAGAATCTTACAGTTTAATAGGGAAGACCCATTTAACTACAGATAATACCAAAAAAAAGAAACAGAAAGGAAGAAGCTAGAATGAGGTAACATAACGATGTGCCTATATATATATTAAGAACTATGTAGAAGTAATTAAATGTCTTCTTTATGAGATTCTCAAATAAAAGAATGTTTGACAAAATACCTGTAAAATGCAATGTGCTATTAAAATATAGGGTTGATATTAACAATTAGTGTCAATAGAGACTTTAAGACCAGCCTCAGTGGCTCATCCCAGCACTTTGGGAGGTAGAGGCAAGAGGACTGCCTGAGCCCGAGGATTTGAGACCAGCCTCAGCAACTTGACGATACCTCATCTCTGAAATAAATCAAAAAATTAGCCAGGCATGGTGGTACACACCTGTAGTTCCAGCTACTTGGAAGGCTGAGGCAGAAGGATGGCCTGAGCCCAGCAGGTGGAAGTTGCAGTGGCTGTGGCATGCCACTGCACTCCAGCCTAGGTGGCAGAGTGAGACTCTGTCTCCAAAAAAAAAAAAAAAAAAGACTCTAAAATTATTGTAAACAGTGCCTAAAGTCTTGAAAAGTAAGGAGTCTTCATGTGATCATGGAATTTTAAAGGTTATAGATCAGGAGATTTTAACCTGGGGTTCGAATTCAAGGGCTCTATCTTTATTTTCATTAGCCTTTATTTGAAATTTAGCATTTCCTTTAGTTAAGAATATAGTATAGGCCACCGTGGAATACTACACAGTCATAAAAACAAATGAAATTCTGGCCTTTGCAGCAACATGAATGGAGCTGGAGATCATAATCCTAAGTGAGTTGACTCAGAAACAGAAAACCAAACATTGCATGTTCTCACTCATATGCTAAATGGTCACAAGGATGGAAATAATAGACACTGGGGTCACCAGTAAGGAGGAAAATTGTGAGGGGAATTAGGATCCAGAAATTACCTATTCGGTACAATATTCACTATCTGAGACCTAGTCCCCACCACTACACAATATGTCCATGTTAATGAACATACATGTATGTCCTCTGAATCTAAAATAAAAATGGGAAAAAAATTCTACTCAAGAAAAGAATATAGCATAGGCAATAAACTGTAATAATAGAAGTACTTGTGCTTTTGTCACCAATCAAAATCATTTTCATAATTGTATTATAAAATGTGACTGAAAATGTGATGTATCTCAAAATATTTTTGTTCTTTATAATTTCAGAATTACAGTAGTTATTAAACCTGCTACTGGATTTTATTTATTATATTAATGGAGAAGCCCATATATTCACATTTTAAAATATTTTGGTAACTATACCTCAACATAATTTTCTATAATGTTATGTTTTTATGCATTAAAAATAGTCTGTGAAGGGATATATAGACTTCACCAGGGGTCTGAGGCACAATAAAATAACTTTTTTTGTAGACCTCTTAAAACAAAATGAGTTGTAAATTGTGTAATTCTTTTTTATACTTGAACAATCAAGAGAAATAGTACTTGGCTCAAGTATTAACTAGACCAAGAGAAGTTTTAAAAAAGGCTATAGTTTCAATTCTTTATTTGATCAGTGGTTAAATAATAAAAGGTAACATGACTATAATAAAATTATAAACGATCTATGTTTTATGTGTAGTTTGTGTTATTCTCTTTCATATATTCAATTTCTGACTGTATTGGCATATAGTTTTCAAGTAACTATTATGAATACATTTTTTTTTTTAAGTTGGAGTTTCACTCTGTCACCCGGGCCGGAGTGCAGTTTCACGCTCACGGCCACCGCAGCCTCAACCTGCTGGGTTCAGGTGATCCTTCTGCCTCAGTCTTCCAAGTAGCTGGAACTCGCCACCATGCTCGGCTAATTTTTTTTTTTTTGTTTATTGTAGAGATGAGGTCTCACCAAGTTGTCCAGGCTGGTCTTGAACCCGTGGGCTCAGGTATTCCTCTCACCTTGGCCTCCCAAAGTGCTGGGATTATAGAAAATGTTTTCTAACTAAATTCAGTTTTAGGTATTTGTTCTTTGAATCCTATAAAATTCCAAAATAAAGTCTACTGTAATTTAGAAATATTTTCAAATTGGGAATGCCAACTACTGATAATGATAATAAATTGATACCATTTATTGAGCCCTTGCTAGATACCAAATGCCTAGTCTCAGAGTTTTACATGTAACAACTCATTTAATTCACACAACAACCCCCTGAGATAGGTACTGTTTATCCCATTTTATACACAAGCATGCTGAGGCATTTGCCTGAGTACCTTAACCAAAGTCTCACCTCAAGTTTGTGGTGGTTTTGAAAATACAGAACTCAGCCGGGCTCAGTGGCTCAGCCTGTAATCCTGCGCCTTAGGAGGCTGTGGTGAGTGGATTGTCTGAGCCCGCGGGTTCGAGACCAGCCCAGGCAACTTGGTGAGACCTCATCTCTACAATAAATCAAAAAAAATTAGCCGGGCATGGTAGTGCGCTCCTGTAGTTCCAGCTACTTGGAAGGCTGAAGCAGAAGGATTGCCGGAGCGCAGCAGGTCGAGGCTGTGGTGGCCAGGAGTGGTCACTGAACTCCAGTCTGAGTGACAAAGTGAGACTCCAACTCAAAAAAAAAAAAAAAAAAGAGAAAATACAGAACTCTAGGCTGTCTGTGGTAGCTTACGACTGTAATCTGAGGCGAAGGGATTGCTTGAGCCCAGGAGTTCAAGACTAACCTGGGCGATATAGCGAGACCTCATCCTGTTTTTTTTTTGGAATCGGCATCCCACTCTCGCCCAGCCTCGACCTGCTGGGTTCAGGCATTCCTTCAACCTCAAATAGCTGGAACTACAGGCATGTACCACCACATGGCTAATATTTTTGTTGTTGTTGTTGTTGTTGTCGAGGTGAAGTCTTGCTGCATTGCCCAGGCTGGCCTTGAACCTGTGGGCTCAGATAGTCCTCTCACCTCCACCTCCCAAAGTGCTGAGATTACAGGCGTGAGCCACTGCCTGGCACATCTTTTTAAAAAAGAAAGAAAATAATTTTTTAAAAATTAGACTCACAGGTAGAAATTGAAGGCAATAAATGTTTTCTTAAGAGCAAAGACTCAAATTTGATAAAGCGATTACTACTTTTTGGATTATTGTATGATATTTTTCCTTTCCCAACAAACATTTCTTGATCATTTTATATGTGCCAGGCAGTGCATGTATAAAATGCATACATATATTCCTCTTCTTGCTGTTCTACAAATGTTTGTTTTATCTGAACTTTCCCCTACATACTCTTCCTCAGCACTGCCATCCATTCCCTTGGTTTTAATTACATCTATCTGCTGATACTTCAGGTCAGATCTCTCTTGGACTTGAGGCATGAATCTCTCTCTACCTGCTGCCCACATCTACACTTGTCTAGCTTGCATCTTGGCCTATTCACAACTTCATCTCCATTCCCCTTTTGTACCTCTGCTACATTCACTCAGCAAGGACATTTGACACTTAGAATGCCATCGGGGGTTTTAAAAAACACAAGTTTGATAGTATATGTAATTTTCCTACTTACAGTCCTTCAAAGTATCATTTTGCCTTCAGGGTAAAGTCCAGATTACCTGAACACTGTTTACAAGACCCTCCAGGGGCTGACTTTGACTGTTTTCCTGCTTTTGTCTTTCTATACCACACTTACTCTCCTTGTTACATTTTATACTGTATCCATGCTGTGTGAACACGTCATAGTAAAAGAAGTTAGAATAGATGCTATGAAAGTTTTCAAAAGCTTATCTCCATTTCTGTACTTATCTCTGATAACAGTTTGTGAACCAGCACAGTCTGGACCAAACTATAGTACACCACATGGATGAATTTTGCAAGCAATATACTAAGCGCAGAAAAGCAAGTCACATAAGACTACATACAGTCTGATAACACTTTTCTAAAACTAGGGATATGTGACTATAACATGAAACTAAACAAATTTCAGGAAGGTGCTTCTGTGAGAAGAGTAGAGGAGAAAAGAAATGTCCAGGTGCAATAATGATAGTGTTCTAGTTTTTAAATTGGGTAATAGGTTGGCATGTCAATTTTATTGTGAGACTTTACAAGTTCCTTATTTTTTGCATGTATTTTGTTGTGTATCAAAAATTAAATTCTAAAATTAGTTTTAAAAATTAGAATAAGATGGGGCAAAATTAGCGAAGTTCCTTATTTCTTAGTACATCAATCCTGAAAGAAGACAAACACAAAGACAAACCAAGAGTGCAGTGTCACATGAATACGGAAACACTGGATCCATTATTTAAATGGCTGGAGAAGTTTTAGTATGAAGGAGGCCTTTCCTTTGAATAAGAAGAAGCAAAATCATAACAATTTTTAAAAACCGAGGCTATAAGGTAGCAGATGCCATCTCAGAAAATAAAACACAATGGCATCTAAATTTTTTAGAAGGCAGTAAGTTTGGGTAGCCTTTTCTTCATGTTTGGAGACTAGAACCAACAGGAAAAAAGAAAAAAGTATTGCGATGAACTCATAGAATACTGACAATTGAAAATTATTGTTCACATTCTTTGGAGAATATTTTAAAAGCTTTCATTGAGTGTTTCTCTTTGAAAAACAAACTAATAGAAAAAGATTGCTTTTGCCAGAAAAGTAAATTTAGAAGTTTTCAACCCAGGTTGCACATTAGAATTACCTAGGGTACTTCTAAAAAATAATTTATTGAAGTGAAACTCAACGTAACATAAAATTAACCATCTTAAAGTGAACAATTCAGCGGCATTTAGTACATTTACAATGTTGTACAACCACCACCTCTAGTTCCAAAGCATTTCTATTACTCCAAAGTAAAACCCCTTTCCTATTAAGAATTTTCTCTCCATTCTCTCCTTCCTAGTCTCTGGCAACCACTAATCAATCTTCATTGTTTCTCTGTGGATTTACCTGCTCTGGATAGTTCATATAAATGGAGTCATACAATGTGAGACCTTTTGTATTTGACTTCTTTCGCTTAGTGTAATGTTTTTGAGGTTCAGTCATGTTGTAGCATGTATCAGTTTTTCATTTTCTTTTATGCCATTGATGGACATTCAGGCTGGTTTTTTGGCCATTGTGAATAGTGCTGCCATGAACAGCATGTACCTGTTTTCAGTTCTTTTGGACACATACCCAGAAGTAGAATTGTGAGGTCATATAATAATTCTATGTTTAACTTTTGTTGGAACCACCAAATTGTTTTCCACAGCAGCTGGATCATTTGGCATTTGTATTTAAAAATACACAGATCTAAAAATAATTAATTTTATTGTATTTTTCCAACATACTAGTATACAATTGATTGGGAGAGGAAGAATGGTCCTCACTGTGGAGTTTGAAAAGTGCATAGTTCGTTCATTTTTATTGCTGTTTAATATTACACTCTGTGAATATACCATTATCTACTTGTATTCATTGTCCTTTTGATGAACACATGAAGTGTTTGACTTTTGACATATGAACAACATTGCTATGACCATCCTTATATAATTCTTCCAGTGCAGTTGGCATCAATTTCTAGGGTATATACCTAGGAATGGAGTTGCTGTGTGGTAGGGATATTGCATCTGATAGTGTCATACTGTTTTCTAAACTATTTTACTATTTTTTCTCCCACCATTGCGGCATTTGAGTTCCTGCAGTTTCTCTACTAAGATTTGACTCCTAACCAGGCTTGCTGGCTCAGCCTGTAATCCCAGCACTTTGGGAGGCCGAGGCAATTGAATTGCCTGAGCCTGTGTGTTCAAGACCAGGCCAGGCAACTTGGCGAGACCTCGTCTCTACAATAAATAAAAATTTACCTGGGCTTGGTAACATGTGCCTGTAGTTCAGGGTACTTAGAAGACTGAGGCAGAAGGATTGCCTGAGCCCAGTGGGTTGACGCTGGGGTGGCTGTGAGCATGCCACTGTACTCTAGCCTGGGCAACAGAGTGAGACTCCAACTCAAAAAAAGAAAAAGATTTGACTCCTACTCTAAAATATACTGCTGTTGTTTCATGGGGGTTCTGGGGATTTTGGAGGGAAGTCTCAATATCTGTTCCTTGATTCAGGTTTCTGGAATTAAGTGGGCATCTGACCGAAGAATGGGATTTTTCTTGTTGGTACATGCATGATAAAATAATTTTAGAGAAGTTCTTTTGTCTGAGAGACTGCTTGATTGTGAGAGTAAATAGATTTCCACTTTTATCTGACCAGGAATCACTCTTCATTCTAAGAAAAAACTGGAAGCACAATGGGAGATGACAGTGAGTGGTTGAAACTGCCTGTTGATCAGAAATGTGAACACAAGGTAAGACATTTCTGGGATTCATATTTCAGTGCCATTGGCTTGTTTTGTCAGCAATTATAATAATCTTGGAAGCATGTGAAAACATTGGTAGCTTCAAAAACACTGGTGCCTTGTTAGATATATGTTATTTTATCTCATTGAAAACAGGTTTCTCTAGCTCCATTAAAATTTTTACTTTTTTTTTAATTTTAATTTTAATTTTTTAAACATATTTTTTATTTTAAAATTGTTGTGGGGTACATTTAAGGGTTAGGTATACAAATATGCATCGCTCAGACACCCTTGTTGATAAGGGGTATCCCCCTGTCCCCAGACAGATATTACTACCATTAATCCTACCTCCCTTCCCCTCCCTACCCGCCCCCATAGTTTCCCGCCACTGTCAATTCTTTCCTTATAATATTATGGTAGATGTTCAAGGTCTACTATATGAGTGAGAACATGTGATACTCAGATCTTTGTTTCTGTGAGAGATCACTCAGTATTATAGACTCTAGTTCCATCCAGGTTGCTGCAAAATTCATGATTTTGTTCTTTTTTA
>CAUYQG010166689.1:0-16926 GCA_963574415.1 Tarsius wallacei
TTCCAACCTAACTTTGGCATAACATCATAACATAACATAACATATAACATAACAAGGGCCAGGCTCGGTGGCTCAGCCTGTAATCCCGCGCCTTGGGAGGCTGAGGTGAATGGATTGCCTGAGCCCACGGGTTCGAGACCCACCTGGGCAACTTGGCGAGACCTCATCTCTACAATAAATCAAAAAAATTAGCCGGGCGTGGTAGCGCATGCCTGTAGTTCCAGCTACTTGGAAGGCTGAGAGGGAAGGATCATCTGAGTCAAGCAGGTGGGGGCTGCGGTGGCTGGGAACGGCCACTGCGCTCCAGTCTGGGCGACAGAGTGAGACTCCAACTCAAAAAAAAAACCAAAAACATAACAAGGTTTTGGGGTCTGCAAAGCCATCTCTTATGGATTCTCAGATTCCAGGGAGCCTTGTAAGACACTTACCTATTCAACCTAAAGTCTGCTACATGTAGGGCTTCATCTTCATATCAACAAAACTGGAGTTTGCCATTCCTTAACAAAGCATCTCCTCTTCTGATTTCCCAAATTCCTTAGTTAGGAACTGCAAATTACTAGTCAAGAAATCTTTGAATCCACCTATGACCTGTAAGCGGCCACTTGGAAATGCCCCTCCTTCCTAGGTCAAACCAATGAAAATATAACATTTATGGTTTCATTAAATTCTGCTTTCCTAAAGTGCATATAACCAAGTCACCATTTGGCCACAATGGACACACTTTCTCAGGACCTTATGAGTATGGGTGTTCCAGGCTTAAGTCACACATATGGCTCAAGAATAAGCCATCTTAAAATACT
Organism: Tarsius wallacei; assembly: GCA_963574415.1. Classification (NCBI taxonomy): domain Eukaryota; kingdom Metazoa; phylum Chordata; class Mammalia; order Primates; family Tarsiidae; genus Tarsius; species Tarsius wallacei. The sequence continues at coordinate 801 of CAUYQG010166689.1, forward strand.
GCATAGCAGCCATGCGTGGTGGCTCATGCCTGTAATCCCAGCACTTTGGGAGGCAGAGGTGAGAGGATTGCCTGAGCCCAGGGGTTCGAGACTAGCCTGAGCAACTTGGCAAGACCTCATCTCTACAATAAATAAAAAATGTAGCTGGGCATGGTGGCACACGCCTGTGTTTCCAGTTACTGGGGTGGCTGAGACAGAAGGATCTCCTGAGCCTAGCAGGTTGAAGCTGCGGTGGCCATGAGCATAACACTGCACTCCAGCCTGGGCGACAGAGTGAGACTCCAACTGAAAAAAAAAAAGATTGTACAGAGTTTGGCATCCTTTTGTTAACAGTATAATGACAGGATGACTTCTGGCTATCAGCACAAGCATCAGGCTGATATTTCTCTGTATTTGTTATAAATATTGACATTGAAGAAAAGAAAAAAGATAAAGGGGAAAAAATTCCAGCATTATGATGGGAAGAAGCAATAGGGAATCTTTTGGACTTTTAATTCCTAACCTATGTTATTGTGTGACCAAAAAAAAAAAAGCTCTCAGTAGGTTCCTCAATATTTCACTATCATACTATTATATCTACAAAAATACATGCATTTTTGCCTCTTTCTCTTCTCTTAAAACAAAGGGAATTTGTATCTACTCAGTCTCTCTGTCTCTCTCTATATATACATATAGAAAGAAATGTATATACATATATATGAGAGGAAGACTCCCCCCAAAAATGCAATTATCTTTTGGAGGGTGGGCCCCTTGTAGTACAGGCTTCCTTCACTAGGTAAATGTTCTAGGAACATACGAGCATCAGTGTACCAGCTAGAGGTCAGAGGCTGTGTTGGGCTTCAGTAAAATTTTTGGAGATTTCTTCAATGTGTTTGCCCATTTCGTGATGGGTGCTTTACACGAACAACCTGCCCACACTGTAGTGAGTGTTCAGCAGTCTTTGACCAAAAATTGCAAGACCCCTGAGGCAGAGTAGCTAGCACAGTTTATACATAGATAGATTTCCCATAGGCAAGTTTTAGGAAGCTTTCAGACATTTTTAAAATTACATTTTACTGCAGATCAAACTGGCAGTCTACCTCACCCCCTTGACAAATCAAAGGAAAATCCCATCAGATGCAAGACTAGGACAGTTCAATCTTTCAATTCATAGATTAGGACAATAATCTCTAAGAATCTTCCAGGATCCCTGTCAAAGGTGGCAGGCCAAAGACCACCTCTTAACTGACCAAGGCCATGGAAATGATAATAAGACCACCTTTTAGCTAAGGAACTAAATTGGAATTGGAAACATCTACCAGGTCTCCTGTAAAAGACAATGTGGTTAGGAATAGACCTTTTCCCTTGTTTCCTCCCATCAGGAGTCCAGAGATGTCAATCTCTCTGGAGCCACTGTAAGCTGGACTCCATTTATTAGCATATCAATAACTAGGTACTTATATCTAGTATGGAATTGAGAACAAAAGTGTGGTTTTTCTTCTTTGAAAACCTTGCCCACAGCAGGTCTTTCTGCCATGACTCTTCTTTCTTCTTCTCTTTTTCTCACTAATAAACTTTGTTTGAAAACTTTGGTGGCCACTCTAAAATTCATTTTAGAAATGAGCCAAATAATTCATGGGTTTTGCACCACACCCCACCTGGCATCAATTCCCATGCCCCACCCTCCCTATTCACCTGATCTCACCTCAAGAGACATTTTTTTGTTTCCCTGGATGAAAAAAGTCCTCAAAGGGAAATGTTTGTCTTTGAAAAAGAGGTGAAACGAGAAAATAGCAGTTTTAAAAACCATTTTAAGTAGTGGAAAAAGCATCTTGATAGGTGTATTATACCAAATGGAGAGTACTTTGAAGGTGACTAAAATTTAAACATGCAAGAATAAACTCCCAACTTTTTATAAAGAAATTCTATTTTTCGGGGGATCCCCCCTCATGCATGTATGTATATATGTGTGTGTGTATAATTTTAAAGTGTACCATATATGTGAGAAAGAAATATATCTCACATATATTATGTGTTTGTGTGTGCATATATATATATACACATATATATAATACATATGTATATCTCCCATATATGGTATACTTAAAACTACCTTATTTTCCTCAGATAAGTCAATCATATATTCACTGTATATATACTATGGACATGTGTGTCAAGTTTCCACTGTTTTTTTAATTGTCCTTGACACAATTAATATCCTCTACCTGCTATCTGCTATTCTTTTCTTCTCCATCACAGAGACGTGTCTGTTTTATTCTCTATTATCTCACTTCTAACTCAATCCTTGTTCCTAACTTTTTATCCCTGTTCCCACTAGCTTTTCTGAAACCATGTTTATAAGATCATCAATGACCTACCTGCCACCAAATCCAAGGAAAATTTTTCAGTTTTCTTCTCACCATATTGGCAAAATTGAACCACTCCCTTTTCTTAAAATATACCTTCCTTTGACCTCTATAGCCCCAGACTTTTCTGACTTTTCTTCACCTATATAGTAGTTACTTCCATCTCTGTCACTATATTTTTTTAAATTCTCTTATGAACCTCAAGTTTAGAATGAAGAATTCTAAGGCCTTAGCTCAAGATGATCTTTTCTTCTTCGTGATAGTGGTTGAAGAACCCCGTGCTTGCCTTGGTGCTTTGTGTTCACTGTCTTGAAATACTCAGTGACTTTGAATAAGTCTCTTCACAAATTCACTTTGTACTTGTCCACAGAAAGCATTTGGGTGGCTCTATCTTCACTTGAATGTATTTCCAGGAAAATAAAACTCCAAAAATATATAAAAGATTTTATGGTCTCCCCAAATTAGGCTCCTTTGTTATGCTATGTCTTGGTAAATTAAACATAATTAAGCCTATTTCTAAGTGTATTACTGATTAGCCATTTATGACATCAGCTTTGTTCTCATTTTAAATATTCAATTAATCACCAAGTATTATCTATTTGGACCATCTAAGTACATGTTACATCTATCTATGCGGTATCATACTTAGGCTCTCCTGCTGGAAACATTAAGCTAGCCACCCTTTGGTTGTCTCCCCACAACCAAACCTGTGTGCTTCTCTGATTCGTACTCCATTCTAATCAAATCCACACGAAAAATGTTTATACTATATTTTGTATGACTGCATACTGACTTACTATATATTCATTCTGAAACTTATGTGTTGAATGCATCTGGGTCTTGATGCAATGTGATACATCCAAATATATTTTTAGAGTGTTCACTTTGTACCAGGCATTTGAGACACAGTAAAATAATTATTGACCAAGTGTTTAGATGTTAAGAATGCAGCAGAGAATTACACAGACAAAAATCTATGCCCTTGAGGAATGTATATTCTAGTGATTTTATTTTTCTTGAACAATGTCCTTTTAGAGTATGCCCTGTGAGCTCCAGTAACTCATCACTGTTTATTCATAAATAGTGAGATTGTATTCGTTGCTGTGTAAGTGTAAATTCTAAAGTGTAAGACATAGCAGTTTTCTGTGGGTAGAATTTGAGGGTTGATTTCATACTTAAATTTTAGAAGATCAGTCACAGAAAAACAACATTACTGTTCAAAAATGAACACTTATCTCCAACTATTTCATTAATCATTTTGATGTGGCTAATTATGTAACAAAGGAAGACAGCCTCATACTCTTCTGAGGGAAAACTGAGGAGACTACCTTCCTCACAAAAATACAGAAATGCCATTAAGTATGCCACTGGATGTGTCAAATACACAGGGAAAACCATTTGCCACTGTTTTGAAACATTCTTGTTAAGGAATGATAAAATCTTATTATAAATGTTAATGCCTTCACAGCCAGTAGCTTTGTACTTAGCAGTTTTCCAAAAAAATATTTGATAGATAAACTATTGATGAATAAACAAATCAAAAGGGAACACGAATTTCAAAAGTGCATTTCTCAGTTCAAACAATTCACACCTATTTCCTTAACTCATTGGGAAACGGTAAAATAATTCTTGTTTAAAGGAAACTCAGCTACTCTCATCTTATTTTTTATGTTGTTTGTTAGAGATCCAGTCTTCAGCCTTCTGACTAAATATAAATGCAGAATAAGGAATTTATTCTAACAAGTTCTCAAACACATTTTGCTAGGGCTGTGATTTTTATAACAGCATTAAGATCTAAGAAAATGAAACTCAAATCTGTGGCCTTTCAACATTATTTGTACCCACATGATGGCTATTTATATTTGAAAGGTTCTGTACTAGAACTAAATCAACATTTTCATATAGTTTTCCAAAAAGATAACTGAGGTCAAAATTATGGGCTTTATAAATCACTGTGAGCAAATTGTCTGGAAGTTGAAAATAGGAAAAGGTGACTGATTATTCTCTCGGTGCCAGGCTTATACTTTTGATTAACTTTATAATGACAGGTATTTTGCAACTGCATTGAAGCAGAGGTTAATTTATAGAGTTTTCTCTAGTAGAAATGCAAATAATTTTAGTGTAGTAGAACAGATAACCTCCAAAATTATAGCTATTATAACCAGTTTGATATCCAATTCAGTTATCTTACTCTAACCTTTTTATAATTAATCTGCCTATATTAGGTTAAAAATATATCCCAGCGGAGTCTTCAGATGTTAGGTCAGACCCACTGGGGTAGGGTTGTACAGTATGGTGCTGCATGAAAGATGCAAAAAATTGCACAGAAGTTAGATTGGAAAATATAGTTTATTTAGAAAGCAAATTAGAGAGAGTTAGAGAAAGAAAAATTCACCTCCCCAAAGTAGGGGAGGAGGCCAAGGCTAGGAAAGTGGCAACCGTAGCTTAATGAGTCACATGGTCAGACCTGGCTGCTTGAAGTTGATGGTGGTGGTCTGCTCCACATCATCAGGGAGGGCAGGTATGCACAGGAACTGATATCAGGTGATGGATGGCAGGCAGATGGGTGGGCCAGTCACATGACCACTGCCATGGTGATGGGGTCTGTCTGAGTCTTGAAGGTCATGAAGTGCTGATTAGGTTAACTTGAGTCTTATGGGTGGAGGCAAATACTTGAAATAGAAATGCTAATTAGTACAAAATAAGCTGGGGAGGGTGTTGTGAAACAATTACCGGTTCTGTCCTTGGTGAGTAGATTAGAGAGTAAATTAAAGTGAACTGCTAGAAAAATATGACAACTAGGCAGTGTTAAAATGGCTGCTCTGAACAAAAATATAACAACTAGGCAGTATTAAAATGGCTGCCCTCTGGCACCATGTTATATCTTTCAGTAGAAACACACTTATCTACTGAAATAGTTTTTAGTCTGGATTTATCATCTTACTGGTTCATTAATATTAAAGCGTTCAATACAATCTTTGACATAAGTCCATGTTATATTGGTATAAAAATCATGATGGTTAGCCTTTTGAAAAATTACACTCTAATAATAGCTGGACCCCTCTACTCACTGCCTTTTCTCTTTATTTTATTGATTCTTAATATTTCTTTCTTTTTTTGTGTTGGAGTCTCACTCTGTTGCCCAGGCTGGAGTACAGTGGCACACTCATGGCCACCGCAGCCTTGACCTCCTGGGCTCAGGGGATCCTTCTGCCTCAACCTTTCAAGTAGCTGGAACTACAGGCACATGCCACCATGACTGGCTAATTTTTGATTTATTGTAGAGATGAGGTCTCACCACGTTTGTCCAGGCTGGTCTCGAACCTGTAAGCACAGGCAATCCTCTTACCTCAGCCTCCCAAAGTGCTGGGATTACAGGCGTGAGCCACAGCACCTGGCTAACATTTCTTTATGAGGGGTTCCAGGTGGACAATGGCATAATTGGACAAATTCTATACTCCAAGTCTAGTGCTGCCACTGACTGTTTATGTAACGGTGAGTAATTCATGACTTCTCATCCATAAATGACAAGATTGTACTAAGTTGGTGTGTAGTGTGAATTCTAAAGAGTATGTGACAAGCAGTTTCCCATAGGTACAATCTGACACTTACTTCTCACTTCGAGCTTTTTTTTTTTTTTTTTTGAGTTGGAGTCTCACTATGTCTCCCAGGCTGGAGCACCATGGCACACTCATAGCCACCCCAGCATCAACCTGCTGGGCTCCAGCAATCCTTCCACTTCAGCCTTCCAAGTAGCTGGAACCACAACCATGTGCTACCATGCCCACCTAATCTTTGATTTACTGTAGAGACGAGGTCTCGTCAAGTTGCCTGGACTGGTCTCGAACCCATGGGCTCAGACAATCCAATTGCCTTGGCCTCCTAAAGTGCTGGGATTATAGGCTGAGCCACCTAGCCCGGCCTCTCAGATTTTAGACCATCAGTTGCACCGGATAAACATGACTGTTAATTAAATGTTAATGCTACATATATTGAAACTGGAGCACGAGCCCTAAACAAATAATTTGTGCCTTTTTGAATTAGTTCATATTTTTGTGCTACCTTTTCCACAAAGTTTACCCTGATTTCTCCAGCTTGCAGAAGTATTTTCCTCCTTTGAAATTGCAGTTGGACTTTATATATCCCTTTACATGTTATATAATTTTTGTGTGTAATTTGTAAAGAATGAGTAACATGTAAATTGTAACTGTTTCATTCCTTGCATATATCGAATGATGTATATCATTATTCAATGTGTCATTGAATAATGTATATATTATATATTTTATGTAGTTATCTACATTTAAATGTAGATTATTATAATATTATAATTTGTCTCACATATCAACAAATAAGCAACTTTCTATGCCTACACTCATTTTTTTTCTTTCTTTTTTTTTTCTTTTAAAGATGTTGGGTACAATTCAGGATTAGGTATGCAAATATTTATTATGCAGGTACCCTTGTTGATGAGGTGTGCTCCTCCCTCCCATAGCAGTTTCTTTCAACAGCCAATCCCACCCCTCTCCCCTGGCAATTTTCCACCACTGCCAATCCCTTTCTTGCAGTATTATGATTATTGTTCAAGGTCCACTTATGAGTGAGAATATATGGTACTCTGTTCTTTGTTTCTGTGATAGATCACTAAGTATGATCGACTCCAAATGCGTCCAACTTGCTCCCAAGTCCATATGTTTGTCCTTTTTTATGGCTGCATAATATTCCATTGTGTATATGTACCACTTTTTTTTTTTTTTTTTTTGGAGTTGGCGTCTCACTGCGTCGCCCCGACTGGAGTGCAGTGGCCACTTCCGGCCACCGCAGCCTCGACCTGCTGGGCTCCGGCGATCCTTCCACCTCAGCCTTCCGAGTAGCCAGAACTACAGGCATGTGCTACCATGCCCGTCTAATTTTTTTGATTTATTGTAGAGATAAGGTTTCGCCTGTCCAGGCAGGTCTCGAACCCATGGGCTCAGGCAATCCACTCACCTCAGCCTCCCAAGGCGCGGGATTACAGGCTGAGCCACCGAGCCCGGCTGTACCACATTTTTAAAATCCAGTCCAGCTTCCATGGGCAACACGGTTGGTTCCATGTTTTTGCTTTTGTGAATACAGCGGCAACAAACATACATGTGCAGGTATCTTTTTTGTAGAATGATTTGAGTTCCTCCAGGTATACCCCCAACAAGGGAATCACTGGGTCATATGGAAGATCAATTTCTAGCCCTTTCAGAAATTGCCACACTGTCTTCCAAAGAGGTTGCACTAGTTTGCATTCCCATCAGCAGTGAAGAAGCGTTCCTTTTTCTCCACATCCTCACCAGCATCTGTTGTTGTTTATACTCATGTTTTCAAAGATTTTCTAGTAGTTCAGTTGATGAATGAGCTATAATTTCTTTAATTGATTATCTACTAGTGAACACTTAGGTTGTTTTTAGTTTTCTATTACTTTAAACAGTGGTGTATTGACTATCTTTATAATTTTGCATATTCTCAAAATATTTCTGTAGGATAATTTCCCAGAAGTAGAATTGTTGAGTCAATTTTTTTTAAGTTGATAGCTTCCTTTGTCTGGGTGCACCAATGATACAGCTTGGCTGCCTCAGCCCTGGATTTAACTCTCTTCTCAGTTCACTGAACAGAGTATTTAAATTCCCTGAGATTAACTTCAACAGTCTGAAAAGAGGAGAACTGAGTGATCAAACATGGATCAAGTGTTTACTCCCACCTACTCCATTATAAGTAGGAAACAGTGGGACTACACAGTTCTAACATGACTGCATTTCCCAGAGAAGGGGAACTTGGGAATCTACTATCATCTTTCTACTTCTTGCAATATATAAATTGTTATAAACTCTGTTTATAACAGTATATTTTTTATCATTTCTGTTATAATCATTAGAAAAATATTTTTATTTGAATCAAGATGAAATATAAGTAAATAAAATTTCAAAGGCATCCCTTATTATGAAGGCAAAATCTAAGCTCCTTGGATACCATATGATATACCAATCTTTATGTCCAAACTCAGCTCTCACCATCTTTTTTAATAAATTCTATTCCCTAGCCACACAAAAATGTTGTGGTTTCCTGAGTATGTCACAAACATTTATACCTTTGTAACTTTGGTTTCGTTGTTCTATTGACCTAAAAACTTTCTCACTATCTTTCACTTGAAAAAAAATTAAGCCAGGTACAGAGGCTCCTGCCTGTAATCCCAGCACTTTGGGAGGCGGAGGCAAGAGGATTGCCTGAGTTCACGGGTTTGAGACCAGCCTGGGAAACATGGTGAGACCTAGTCTCTACAATAAAATCAAAAAATTATCTGTATGCATGCCTATAGTTCCACCTACTTGGAAGGCTGAGGTGGAATGATCACCTGAGCCCAGCAGGTTGAGGCTGCAGTGGCCATGAGTGTACCACCACACTCCAGCCTGGGCGACAGAGTGAGACTCCGACTCAAAAGAAAAAAATAATCAAAACAACATGAAAATTAAAGTCAAACTAAAATGTCATCTTCTTTGTAGAGACTATTTTCTGTTTTCAACTTGAAAAGTATAGTACGGCCTAAATGTTAATTATGTATTTCTTCTCAACTATATAGCATCTTCAGAATAAGGAATGTTGTATTTCTTCATATCTTCTGGAATTAAAATAACAAATAATAATAAATGGATGAACATAAATCATATCTTGTAATTTTGGTTAGCAACCTGTTTACAGTTTACTATAGCAATTTTATTAGTTTACACATTTTATAATATACAAGGTCACATTCTTCTCCCTCCAGAGTTTCAACCTTGCTTAATATTTCAAAAATTTCTACCAATAATTCTGTTCTCTAGTTCTTTAGTACTCTGTTTCCAGTGCTCTGATTCTTTTCTCTGTGGTCTTCCATCATTTCCCACTTCTCTCTATCCCAAGAACTTCCATTCACCTTAATACTTTCTCTTCCAAACACTATCTGCCTGATGGTAGAGTGCACAATATTCTGAACATAAAAGATCTTTTAAGTCTTGGTGCCACACAGCTATGTGAGCAGACTCAGTCAGTACTTTTCTCCTACCCAACTTCTTAAGAGTGTTAATCTAAGTTTGTTGAACTTCTTTTTGTGTTTAGAGCAATGATTCTTGATGGTCAAGAAAGAGTGAGGATATAGGATAGTCTTCTTCAAGGGAAGACATCTCAGTATTTGCGAACCGACACATTACCTACCAAATTTAATTCTTATTCTGATATGTCTCTGTTTTTTCCTTACCCTGGGAAAGAGGTAGTCCCTAGCAACACAGTGGTTGAGAGTGAGAAAATGGTCCTTTAGAATAATGGAGAAGAAAAAAATGACAAGTGAATAAAAGCTGTATGTGAACACTCATCAGGAACTGAAAGACTGAGATCAGATTCTACAGGTCTTCTTATGTAATTGAATTGCAGTTAGGGAATATCGAGGTGAGTTACAAACATTAATAGAGTAAAAGGTGAAGTGATAGAGAGCAATAAGGAAAACACTAAGAATTTCAGCTTTCTAGATGAAGTATCTGCTATTTACTGTATCCTTTACATACATATGTCTTCTTGTCACAACTAGCAAAAACTTATTTTCACTGTACAGAAAAGTGAATTGTACATTAGGGAGGGTAAGTCTCCAGGCCAAGGCCCCACAAAGATGAAAAGCAGAGTCGTGATGCAGACCCATGTCAATTTCTGCTTTTGTTCCCCCATCTCTGTATTTTCCATAGAACCAGTGTAATTTATGCTAAGATTTATGGTGCTACTAATCTTCAGACACGGTGACTATAGTCCAGGTCACAGACATACTAGGAAAAACAAATGAAGAAGTTGTTTATTCAGATTGTGCTGCTAACAAAATTATCTCAAATACTATGGTGAGAATGAGTGGTAAATTAGTCAAAATTAACTAACTTGTGGTAGGGAAAATACTGAAGTCACATGACTAATATTTAAGGGAATAAATATTAACATCTCTCTGACTATTTCCAGGGCTAACTCATTCCTAATTCTCTCTCTCTCTCTCTCTTTTTGGTAGAGATGGAGTCTCTCTGTCATTCAGGCTGGTCTTGATTACCTGACCTCCATCCTCTACCTCCCAAAGTGCTGAACTTATAGTTGTTAGCCACCACACCCAGCCTCAAATGCTACTTGGTTTGCCTTAAAGTGTTTCAAAGTTGATTGGCAATGCTTCTTCTTATACACTAATAGCTAACAGTTATTGAATTTTGCTCTGGGTCAGGGATCCTGTTAAGCATTTACATGGATTATCTCATTTAATGCTCACAAAAGATCCAAGAGTTAGGTAATATTATTATCCCTACCTTGTTTTTTGTACAAAGGAAGCTCAGAGGCTAATAAGTTAATCAAGACTCTATAGACAAAATTGTATTCAGGACAAACTACTAATTCACAAAGCCATCAGGTTAAATCATATGCTTAGCATTTCAAACATTAGGATGATGTCACCTCACTTGGGAAAAAAAGTCATTTATAAAACAAATACAGTAAAACTACCATTCTATGAGCAAAAGTAAAACATAATGAAGACTTGTTCAGCAAAAAATTATATGCTCAGAAGTTTGTTTTTGGTTGATTTTTTTTTATTCTGCTCTTCAAAAGCCAGCTTTAAACTTAGAGTGGTAGAAACCCCTAACTATACAAGTTAAGGGATTTTTAAAAAATATAAAACCAAATAATGTATATGAAAATAGTGTAACTTACGGATTAAAAGTACTGCTCACTAATGGTATATGGTCTTTCAGCATGATTGGGTCATTTTTATAGCTCCCATCAAGGACAATGTGTATCCATGGCAACAGGTAATACAAATACACTGTATTTTTATAAACCCTCTGGGCTTAGAGATTTCATTCATTCAGGACAGAAAAAAAAATTATTATTCTTATTCAAATGAATAAACATAAGCCTCTACATCAGTATGAAAAGGGGCTCAATACTTATGGTTCTTTTTCATTTGCTTGTTTTATATAAGTATATATCTATATTTAAAAATTTTTTTTTAGTATGTGTTTTTCATATTAAAATTATCTTATCTTACTTCAGATTTTGTTTCGTTAATTTCAGCCATGCATGATTTTGTTTGTCTCTTAAAATATTAATGTAGATTTGATTTCTGACATCACCTTTTCCCCTGGTTTCTTGCATAGATTAAAAGTACACCACGAAAATGTAATCAAAGTGCTTCTGCCAATTAGCCTTAGTATTCACAGACCTCAAAGTAGTTTCCATTTTAATAGCCTTGTTTTGAAAGTAACATTTCTCAAATGATATTATTTAGTTACTGAAAAATATCATACATCATGATGCCAGTAACACATGCTGGTTTCTCCTTTCTGCCTTTGAGATGTCCACGTATGAGCAAATAGGGGCATGTAAGGACACTGGAGCCCTGGAATAAGCTGAGTTCCTCCTCCACACCTTGTCAGAGAAAAGTTGAATCAGTCATTTTCTTCTAGAAAATCCCATGATGTCAGGGTCCCGCTTACAACACCTCCAGAAATTCTCATACTGAGTTAACTGCCTGGCTCATTAATCTCTACCATTATTTTTCTTTCCAGAGGTCTGGGATAGGGAGAAGGGTTGGGAAAGATTGGAGAAGGAAAATCAAAAGCATGTCTTTATATTCATGTAAACTTATTTGTCTATGCAGGGTCAAAACAGCATTTTACAATGTTATCTATAAAACCATGTCTTGTACACTTGTACAGTTCTCTAAATGGCTTGCTTCCCATTTCTATATCTTTTAGTTTCTTGTGATAGAAAAGAACTTAATGTCACTTTGATTATGGCTTTTTAATGAGGATTTCAGAGAACGGAATGAAGAAAGTGAAGGAGGGAGGTAGGGAGGGAGAAGCAGCCTAATAAAAAGGAGAGTACAAACTATGGAGCTGTAGTAAACCTTTCCTGTGTTTATCCCATGTCAAACTCATCCCAAATCAGGAAAGAAGGAAAGCATCTACAATTCAGCACGGGGAGGAGGTCATGAAAAGATAGTAGCCACAGGTCAGTTCATCTAGCTTCCTTGTGGCCATGAGAGATCTAAAACCCTCAGCGAATGTGGGAATGTGGGACTCAGAAGGCAAACAACTTCAGCAGCCATTTAAGTGGGCCAGGACTGAAGAGAAAACTTCCCAAAAGACAAATACTTTCTTTTCTATATATATACATATATGTGTGTGTATATATATATATATATATATATATATACACACTTTTTTTCTATCAATTTGCAGTGATTCCTTTTTCCATCTGACAAGGGTTGTGGACACATTGTTTTTTAATCATGAGTTAATGGGTCTGATAATTATGTATTAAAAAATAGTTGTATCAGTTAGTGAACTACAGGTTAATGAAACATCTTGGGTAAAATTGGAGACTGAAGTTAAGCCTGGGGGGAGGATTATCTGCAATATAACAAAGGTGCAGGATGCAAGAGAGGATAGGCAGGAACACTTCTCAGAGGGATGGGACAGCACCAGAAGACCCATTTTGGGTGAGGTTTAGACAGATGGGGCTGAGAGTACAGGCTCTAGGTCAAAGCTTGCATGTGAACCTCTACCCAGCCTCCAGCAAGCACCCTGAGGAACAGAGCAGTGCAGCCACTGTACCGCCAATTATAAGCCCTTTCCACCCATTTTATAAGATCCTGATTACTTGGCACTTTTCAAAATCCTAAGGAGGCCTTAGCAGACTCTTACATGTCTCCACATCTTAATCCATGCAGGAACCTTGCAAATTATACACTCCTCTTCACAGTTAATCAGAAAAGAATGTGGGGCTCCAGAGGCATTCAGTACAGGCTAAGATTGAGATAGCTTCATAGGACGCGCTTTACTTGCACTAAAAACTTTTAGGCAACACTGTTGGTGCTTGAAAAGCTGAAGGCAGGATGTTTTGATGCTTTCTTACCTTAAAATAAAGTTCATTTTTAATTAAAAAGGTATTTCAGAAACATATTTATTCATTTCATGTCTTTTATTTAAAACACATATGTACTCCTGATTTCTTAAACAAAAGACAAGCAACTTGTCCCCACACACTACTTTCTTCACTGTAGCTGTTAACAACAGCTATATATAAACATACATAATTAAATTAAGACTTCAAAATTCACCAGGCATGGTGTCTGATGCCTGTAAACTCTGCACTTTGCGAGGCAGAGGTGAAAATATTTGCCTTAAAGTGTTTCAAGTTTTCCATAGTATAAGTATAAGCCCATGGGTTAAAGATCAGCCTAGGCAATTTGGCAAGACCTCTTCTCTACAATAAATAAAAAAAGCAGCCGGGTGTGGTGGTGCACACTTATAGTTCCAGCTACTTGGAAGGCTGAAGCAGAAAGATCACTTGAGCCCAGAAGGTGCATAGCTACAATAGCCATGATAATGTGACTGTACTTCAGCCTGGGCAATAGAGTAAGACTCAACCTCAAAAAAAGAAAAAAGAAAAAAAGTTGAAAATTCACGCCAGTTACAAGTTAATATTAAATACACAGTAGAAATAAGATATAGTATTTGTGTAAATATAATTATATATCCTTTCTTAAGATGACAGTAGCTCTTTATATTGTAAGATGTGTCTATATGCATGTGTCATCCATGAAATGACAGCATTATTGGGGCATGGGAAGATCTCATTGATAGTTTAAAAAAATTTTTTTAACAATATGTGACTGTGTCTAAAGTATTCAAAATGTGGTGAAATCGAACAGTGATATAAACTATGAAGAAAATGAATTTGGTGACATAAAAAAATATTTTAGTCAAGTAATGTCATAGACTTAAACTTTATACGAGACTGTTACTTGCCTTGAGTTCATGAGAGTTAAGAATAAAATATTATGCCTTTTGTTTTGTGCCTTCTCTTCTCACTTTTACTCTTAAGTGCAATGACCAACATAAAAAGCGCACAATAAATGCTCGATGAATAATTAATTGATTTATGTGAACTAAGTGATTGAGATTTATCAATCTACAATGAAAATAGGCTGTCAGACTTCCATTGTCCAAATAAATGTCCAGAGATGAAGAATGGCTATTAGGTAGAATAGAAATGTCATTAGTCAGTGTTATATTAATATTTCGAAGTCTACCAAGGAAGTATTTGAAGTTTTAGAACATCTTTGATATTAGAGAAGATAGAATAGTTACACATGAGTATCTATTTTTGTAGAAGCAGTTAGAACAAGTTTTCACATCATCATATCGCCTTTAAACTATTCTGAGCAGTAAAATTGTTAGAAAGTCTCGAATTTAAATGCAAAAAAAAATGGGTAACAGCACTTTTTAAAACTTTTTTTTAACCAAACATTAGAAAAATAGAATGATAATTTTCCCATGCAGTATTTTTTCTAAAGCTAAAAAAGTCATTTTAGTTGCTATTGCTATTGTAACAGTCCCTTGCAAAGTCAGAGCTGTTAACTGGGCAAATTCTTAGTGGCCTCAAGACCTCTCCCGAAGGGACCCTAATCCTCCATCTTTAGATGACTTTAATTTTCAGCTAAGCCTCTATTTCAAATGGTGTGGCTTTCTTATTGCTGTAGAGAACAGAGAAACTCACACACACACACACAAAGAAAATCCACTGATGTTCTTGTTTTCCTAAATCTGCTAGAAATTTTCTTTTCTGTTACTTTTTCTTCTAATAGAAAAAGAAAGAAACCACTTGGGGAAGGGAAATCACAAGTTATCTAACTTTCTCTTCAAAATTTTTGAGATTTTTGAAATCATCAGTGGCTAGCAAGAAAGAAAGCACTATGTTCCTTATCTGTAGATTTTGAGAACCCTGACAGTCTGAAAAGGATAAAGCATTTCTTGACCTGCGGCCACCCAGGACAGTCGATCTATCCAATATCACAGTTTTTTGCAACCATAGGGAGAGCATTAGGCTTCTCTTACGTGGAAGTGACAATTATTTTCACTGAATGTGGGTACCGTCAGGTTCTTAGATGTAGAAATGCCTTGCTATAATTTTCACAAAGAAGCAGGAAGACATGAAGAGGAACCTTCCTGCTCTTGCCACCAATTCTGTGATAGGTGACAGTCTGTTCCTATGCTAATTTGGCAGTTTGGGGGTGGGTGATGATAGGAAGAAAGGGATAAATAAAGTAACTTTTATAATTCCTATCTTGCAGAAATTTCTCCTCAAGCTAGTGAAAATAGCAATAGCAATGCTAATTCCTGACAGATATAGTAGGTATCTTGGAACAATGAGACAAAGCAATGCATTCATTAATACCTATGTTCTGTTGTCAC
Source organism: Tarsius wallacei (assembly GCA_963574415.1). Taxonomy (NCBI): domain Eukaryota; kingdom Metazoa; phylum Chordata; class Mammalia; order Primates; family Tarsiidae; genus Tarsius; species Tarsius wallacei. The sequence continues at coordinate 16,426 of CAUYQG010166689.1, forward strand.
TAGGTCAGGTTCTCAGCTCCTAACTTCCAAGATGTCGGGAAAATTGAGGCATTTGAAATAAGTAGTAGACATCAAGCTGGAGAGAGCAATCAGGCAATCTCATATGTTACTTTTACTTGTCTGGACCATGGACAGGAAGCACACTCATTAACTGAGCACATCGTTAGAGTTGCAGAATCTCAGACTTGTTCTACCCCTGCCCCGAGTCTTATGGGATCATAATCTGCATTCTATCAAACATAATTTTCATGTGGATATGCTCTAATGTTTTTTTTTTTTTTTTTTTTTTTGAGTTGGAGTCTCACTCTGTTGCCCAGACTGGAGTGCAGTGGCCCTCCCGGCCACCGCAGACCTGCTGGGCTCCGGCGATCCTTCTGTCTCAGCCTTCCAAGTCGCTGGAATTACAGGCGCGTGCTACCACGCCCGGCTAATTTTTTGATTTATTGTAGAGATGAGGTCTCGCTTGCCCAGGCGGGTCTCGAACCCGCGGGCTCAGGCAAT
>CAUYQG010166692.1:0-30299 GCA_963574415.1 Tarsius wallacei
CCCAGACTGGAGTGCAGTGGCCGCTCCCGGCCACCGCAGCCTCCACCTGCTGGGCTCTGGCGATCCTTCCACCTCAGCCTTCCAAGTAGCTGGAACTACAGGCACAAGCTACCATGGCCGGCTAATTTTTGATTTATTGTGGAGATGAGGTCTCGCCAAATTGCCCAGGTGGGTCTCAAACCAGTGGGCTCAGGCAATTCACTCACCTCAGCCTCCCAAAGCATGGGATTACAGGCTGAACCACTGAGTCCAGATCATTTTTTTTTTTTTTTTTTTGATTCAGAGTCTCACACCATCACCCAGGCTAGAGTGCAGTGGGATGCTCACGACTACCCCAGTGTCAACCTGCTGGGCACCAGCGATCCTTCTGCCTCAGGCTTCCAAGTAGCTGGAACTACAGGTGTGCACTATCACACCTGGCTAATTTTTGACTTATTGTAGAAACAAGGTCTCACCATGTTGTCCAGGCTGGTCTTGAACCCACGGGCTCAGGCAATCCTCTTGCCTTGGCCCCCCAAAATGCTGGGATTACAGGCTTGAGCCACCACGCCTAGCCACAGTATACATTTTTAATTTATTACAGCTATCTTAAATTACTATTTTATTACTTTAAGAACAATGTAAGAACTATATAATTTCATTTTGTCTGTTTCACACTTTATAACCTCCTAGTACATTATTAGTTTTATTGCTTTAGCCAGAAAGATGATTACTTTTAATTTTAAAATGTTATTGTATATTCATTTCATGAAATCTTTCTTTCTTCCTAAGGTTCAGACTTCCATTGGGAATCAGTTTCCTTTACCTTGAAATTCCTCTAGTATTTCTTGTAGTACAGGTCTGCTGGTGACAAATCACCTCAGATTTTGTTCATCTGAAAAAATGTGGGATGTTGGAATGAAGACTTGTGTTCGCACCTTCTTTGATCACCAGGATCAGGTCTGGGGAGTAAATACAATGGAAATGGCTAAAAAATTGTGTCTGTTGGAGATGACCAGGAAATTCACATCTATGATTGTTCAATTTAAACACCAAAGTCTTCCAGGCTCATGCTGCAAAGAGAATGTATAGATTGACCATGACATTCCTACCTTTCTAGGCTTGTTTAAAGGGAATAGAGCATTTATTGTAGCAGAGACTTAAATTTTGTAGATATGATATAAATGTTTTCATGTTTTATTGGAAATGCTGTTATACTTTAACATAAATAAAGCATTCTTAATGCAAAAAAGCAATATTTTTAGAAGTATTATTCAGATTATTTTGGTCATCAGACAAGATCTATTAAAAAAAAGATGGTGAGATGAGAGCACTCTCATTAAGGATTTAAATTGACCCCAAATGAGAAAGATTGAAAATAATTCATCAGTATTTTCTCTGCTTTCTCTGTTCAGTTGTTGTATTGAAATTTAGTTCAATGATTTAAACAGTAACAACAGCCCATTGATTATATCTATATCTATAACATCTATATCATCTATATCTGTATCTCTATATCAAGAGACACAATCAGAGAGAGAGAGAGAGAGAGAGAGAGAGAGAGAGAGAGACTTTATTTTATTTCACTTGCTAAACCACCAGAAAGGTGTGCAATCAAAGAAATCTTACATAACTAAACTTCAGAAAGGGATGAGTCTCTCCTAGGTTATCTGAAGGTCGGTTACTAGTTACTACTTTCTTCCATGGGGACAAGTGCAAGTCTGGACTTAAATAAGTAAATGGAATATCTTGCCTGCCATAGATGGGGAAGGGGAAAGTTGGTATGATGTGGTAAGAAGTAATAAGCAAAGCTTTTAACAATCACATGAGCTTACTTAAAAGATTAGAATTTGGAGCAGTCCCAAAATCAGAAATAGTTTTTTACAACCGCCATTAGTTCTCCTCAAGAATTACCAAGTCTGTGGTAACTCAGGATGCACAGTGCTATGCTGGAAAGCAAAGAAAGCTCTTTCACAATCCTAGTGGTGTAGAGTGATGTCTATAATATACATTGAACAGATCTTACTCACAAGACATTTGACACAAGAGGTACACAGAAAATTATAATGTTGCAACCGAGGCTCAGGCCTAACTCAGCTCCTGACTAAAGAAATCTCTTTCAAGCTATCTGACAGAGGAAAGTATAGGCCATCTCTGAAGAAAAAAAAGATTTAGTCTAGTCTGTATGAGTCTTTTAAACACAATATCTGCCATGCAATTTTTATTAACATATGCAAGAGAACAGGAAAATGTGACCTATTATCAAAATTTAAAAAAAAACAAAAATAATTAATAGAAACAAAACTACAGATGATCTAGATATAAAATTTGCATACAAGGACTTTAAATAAATCAAAAGTTTTTAAAGAATTTAGAGGAAAAGATGAGGAATTTCAGTAAAGAAATGAAAACTCTAAAAATAGTCAAATGAAAATTTTAGAATTGAAAAATATATGACCTGAATTAAAGATTTGTTGGAAAGGCTTAACAAAAGTCTAAATCCAGTAAAGTTATGACTCAGAGAACTCTTACACAGGTTAGTAGAAATAAACTGAACCACTGAGTTTAAAAAGAATGAAAAGAGAATTTTAGAGACATGTAGGGCACTAACAAATGGTCTAATATGTATTTTAAAGACATGTGGGGCACTAACAAATGGTCCAATACATATGCAGTTGGAGTCCCAGACAGAGAAGAGAGAAAATTAGGCAGAAGAATTAGTTAAAGAGATAATGGCTGAGATTTTTTCAATGAAAGACATTAACCCACAGATACAGGAATCTCTGAGAACCCTATGCTGCACAAATACTAAGAAATTCATGTTGAGGCATATTTATATTCACATTCCTGAAAAGACAAAATAAATAGAAAATCTTAAGAGAAATCAGATCCAAAAGTTTCATTAAATTCAAAGGAATAATAATAACTAAAGCTGACTGACTTCTCATCAGAAATAGTAGAAGAAAATAAATGTATGTCTTAAAGTTGAATAGCAACAGGAACAAAAAAATCAATCTAAAATTCTATATTTAGCAAAAACATCCTTCAAAATTAAAATAAAGACATCATTTTCAATCTTTCTCATTTTGGGTCAATTTAAATCATTAATGAGAGTGCTCTCATCTCACTATCTTTTTTTAAAAATAGATCTTGTCTGATGACCAAAATAATCTGAATAATACTTCTAAAAATATTGCTTTTTTGCATTAAGAATGCTTTATTTATGTTAAAGTATAGCAGCATTTCCAATAAAACATGAAAACATTTATATCATATCTACAAAATTTAAGTCTCTGCTACAATAAATGCTCTATTCCCTTTAAACAAGCCTAGAAAGGTAGGAATGTCATGGCCAATCTGTACATTCTGTTTGCAGCATGAGCCTGGAAGATTTTGGTGTTTAAATGGGTTAATCATAGATGTGAATTTCCTGGTCATCTCCAACAGACACAGTTTTTTTTTAGCCATTTCTATTGCATTTTACTCCCCTGACCTGATCCTGGTGATCAAAGAAGGTGTGAACACAAGTCTTTGTTCCAACATCCCAAATTTTTACATTATTGTCAGATGAACCAGTATCAAAATGAGTATCATCAGGACAAAATGCAACATTAAGCACCCAGGAGGCATGGCCACTCAGTATACTGGCAAGTTAGTGTGTTGACATCATAGATACTGATGTAGCCATCATCTGAAGCACTGATGAGGAGCTGAGAGTACAGGGAGAAGGTCAAGGAGTGGATGGGCTTGGCATGCCTTCCAGCGTGTACAGAAGTTTTCCAGTTGCAATATCAAAAATGGTGATGATTCCATCCATGTCTCTGCTGGTCAGATGTTTCCCACCAGGACTATATGCAATACCAATAATGAATTTTCCTCTTGTGTCCAACGAATATTCCTTTTTCCCACTTTCCACACCAAAAATGTTCGCTTTTCCCATATGAGTTACCATGGCCAGATACTGGGAATCAGGAGAAAAAGCCAAAGTCCAGGCATCCACAGATCCTGCATCTATAGACTTTATCTGTTTGCTATTTTCCAAGTCCCAGAGACAGATATGGGCATCAGGAGAACTGGTTGCAGCAATGGGCAGGGTATGGCTGATATCCACAGACACCACCCCAAGCTGCTGTCCCTCCAGACTTCACTGCAGGTCCAGTCTCTCATCACGCCATTTCCAGACCTTCACCAGGCCATCCAGGGATCCTGTGACCACTGTCTCAGAGTTTTCCTTCCTGTTCATCCCCCAGGCAACAGACCAAATGGCATTGTCATGGGCTTGCTCATGCTTTAAGATAATATTGTACAGGTTGATCATTTCCTTAACCGAGGATGAAGGGCAAAAGGCCAGACAACTCATTGCACTGCCAGGCTGCAAATCCAACGCCCAAATATTTTTATATTAGGGATTACAAAGAAGATTTTTACTAGCAGTATTCACTTGCAACACTTTTGCTTTGGTGTTCTGCTGGTATGTGTTAGTCACTGGAGTCATCATGCCACAATTTAAAATCTTTTTCTAGGAAGAAAAAGAATTTAAACTTGGTCTCTAAGATTTAAACATAACTAAAATCTATACAATTAGAATTAAAAACAGGAACATCATTAAGAAAGCTGTAATATTTGAAACAGTTGCTTAGAAAATATCTGTTGATATGTTTCTGACTGTGTACAAAACCTCAGGATCCCAAGTGCATTTCATTTTAATATAATAGAAAAATATATAAAAACATCCTCACACTATTTGTGATTTAGACTCAGGACTTAAGTTATAGCATTTAAGAGAAGATGTTTTCCAGTGTAGCTAACTTGGAAGATTTGGAGGCTACAATATAGTTTTTTTCTTTTAACCTTTTTTTAGATGAAAATTCCAGCTAAATTAAAGTATATTTTTTGCTCACAGCAAGATTATATAATAAAACCATTGATAACATCTGTGTTCTCTGCAGAACAGGAGACTGGGCAGTAGTTACACACAGCTTCCCAAGTTCACTTTGTTCCTTTTGCATTATTTAATTATCTTCTGGGCTTTAATACTCTGGCCAGCAATTATTATTGTACTTCAAATAAAAGTCATTCATGGACCAACTGGAAAAAAACTCCTGCATTCCTAATTCTTGCCAAATTACAACAAAACCATCTCAGTGTAAGAACAGCTGAGAAATATACCAATTCTCAGTAGAGCAGGGTACTTGCTCCCACTTCTACTTATCACAGTGGCAACTTCATTTTTTCATGTATTTTCTTGATGTCTATATGTACACTTGGAATAAAGACTCTAGTTTGACTTTTCCTTGGGTTTGACGAAGAGGTAAGTTGTACAGATAAAAACTTCAACAGAAAGTCTTGGGAAGGGACACAATGGATTTGCCCGGGAAGTTCTAGAATGCATTGCCTGAAGGCTATTCTGCAGATCTCCTGAGCAAGAAAAAAATGATTCTTTTAAAAAATTATTCAGTTTTATTTACAACTGACAAATAGCTGCATGTATTTCTGAAGTACAGTGAGACATGTTGATACGTGTTTACAACGTGGTATGGTAAATCAGGCAAGTTAACAAATCTGTCACCTCACATACTTATCACCTTTGTGTGATAAAGACATTTAAAATTCACTCTTTTAGAAATTTTAAAATATACAAAGCATTATTATTTATTATAGTCATCATTCTACAAGTATTTGACTTGAGGATGAGTGAACAATTCGGTGAATCCACTTAGCCTGAGGAAACATTTTTTTTTAATGCATTACTCTCCAGCTTGATGCTTATACCCTGCGGTATTTTAAACAGATACAGATACTGAGTTATGCCTCAAATATTAAGAAGACTCTGGTTTTTATCACATGGCTACATGTAATTGTTTTATCCTCTTCTTTACTGATGAACAGAATGCTTGGAGGCAAGAAAATAAAGGTGTGATGCTTTTATATGTCAAGAAAAACATTTTTCTTACCATTATATTTCATATAATTTATGTGCAATTAGTTAAGGATGTATAGATTTAGGCCACTATTGCTATGGAAACCGTGGCCATGGCCTCTAGCCTTGGATTTCCAAAATACTGTTTTTTGAAGGCTGCAGATGGCATCCCAGTAAAAAGCTTAAAAAATAGAGCAGAAAACTTTTTTATTTCCAGTTGAAGAACTAGGGTAAACTTTAACTGTAATTTGTTGCCAAAAGCATTTTTTTCTTAAATGATCTGAACTTGGATAAGTAGTCACTGTATCTAATTGCTATGAAGTTTTTTGCTAGTATCTGAAGAATAACTGTGGTATATTTCAAGAGATGAATCTTCTCTAAGAATAAAACTTAAAGTTTAGTGCTTAATCAGAGGAGAGCAGGGGATTATATAATAAAATGGTTTTTAGACTAATAAACAGAGTAAGTGCTGGACAGTTCTCCTGCAGCCTTGGACTGACCCGGTTCTTTCCTGTTCCCTTGTTTGTCATGTTCAAGAATAACCATAGAACATACTGGAAATGCAACATCCTAAGACAGGGGGGAATTGCCTGATACTGTCCAGGTCTTGTTCTTATTCCTCCTAGGGAACGTAACACCGTGAGTTAGAAAGGAACCGCCCAGAACACCCTGGGTCTTTCTCTTTTCTCCTCTAAGAGCAATATGCCCTTCAAAACTTTCCCCAGTGAATCACACATTCTTGAGTATATAACCCAGGGTGGGCTGCCTTTTAGGGTCCTTCAGTTGGAGTGCGAAAGGGCATGCACAATTAAGACTCTATCTGCCCCCGGTAGCTTTTTTGAGCCTTGGAGGACTGGCTCACAATGAATCTGAGGCTCCTTTGTCGCTTGCTGTCTATCTGTAGTAATAAAACTGCTTTATATAACTTGTTGTGTGTGACTGTGTTCTGTTTCGGTGGATTCTGATAAGTGGATAACCAGTGCCTGGTGAACCTGCTTCACAATAAGAAATTGAAAACCAGGTCAATTGTAGAGAAGTCAGCCAAAGGCTGGATTATGTTTTAAAATCTTTATTTGAAGAAAGGTTTCAGAAAGTAGTTTTAGATAGCCAGGCATGCTTTGATGATTGAGGCTTTGGGATTCAAATCCTACTTCAGAAATTCATGTGGTATCACCAGGAAAAAGGTATTAAGCTATTTTGTAGGGAGCAATTTGAGACCCGCTGACTTGGCTCTACTTTGTCAAGTTGGACGCTGAATGTCTGTTTCAGGCATTGCAGTCAACTGAGAGCCTGCCCTATATAAAAATACATCATAAGCATCTATCCTCTAAGACTAGAGTTACTGTTAGGATATTTTGCACATCCTAAAAAGACTGATAGAGTTAGAGTAGATTACGAATGTGTGCCTTGAGAACATTATATTTTAATTTCACTGAATCAGATTCAATTTAGCAAAACAAGGTGGGCTGAAAATTATTCCAGTAAACCCCTAGATTTAGTGAACAGATAACCCCTCTCATCAATAGAGCAGATCTTAACTGTAAATCTTGTGCTTGTAATAAGAGAACGATAGTAAATTCACAGGGCTCAGTAGCTATGGCAACTGCAGATTTCAGTCAATACACTTTGATCTTCAACACTAGATAGTCATGTCTGATTGCTGCACATAATCCTTTTCCCAAAAGAGGTCAATATGTACTTTCTGAAATACTTCAAAGTATTCTAGTCCTTAGAAACACTTAGGACCTTTCTTTCGGTTGGTCCTACTTGAAATGTTCTGTGATGCTCACACAGACACAAACACACACAAGCCCACATAGATAATGTAACTTGTACATGTAAACATTTTCCTTTGCTAAGAGGATACATTGCTGAATATTTATACATGTGAATACATATCCAATACATATGGACAATATGCACTGTATATACCATGCATTTATATAAATGCAACCACACTTGAAGATAATATTAGTAGTAGACATTTAAGAAAAATTTTATGTTCAACCTTGCCTTCAAAATGATTGGTGACAATTTAAATACTGCTGTCATTGATACGATTAAGATAATAATTATACTCTTATTTGAATAAATCGAATTAACAAAAACAATGACAATTAAAAAAGGACAATTTAAGAATGTGTCAATTTGCTTGTTACTCATTCCATCTTTGTCTAATTATTCATTAGACAAATTATTTATTGAATTCTCATTGTATGTGAGGACATTCTAAGCACTGTGGGGAGAAAATAGCAAATACAACTAGTTTAAGATCTCAAGATTATAAATACCTAATTGGGTTACAAATATAATCCTAAATTCGATTGTAATTCCTATTTAGGGGACATAGGTCATATAAAAAGATTGCATACAAGAATGAATGCACTAAGAATTGCAAATGAGTGCTCTGGGTTCCTAGGAAGAAGGGGTATCTTTTTGCAGGAGAGATCAGAGAGGACTTCATGGAAGAGGGAACATCTGATCCGGGTCATAGAATATATGTAGAAGTTCAACAGTCTTGGTCTGGAGTAGGGGTGATCTCAGTGAAGGGTCTAGTGCACGTAAAGGTCTGACAGTGGGAACTCAGGCAGTTGTTGGATCTTGACTGATCAAATCACCTAAGAACATTCTAGAAAAGAGAAGACATAGTTCCCTATTAGACCCAGGGAACTGTAAAGCCATCACAAGATATCAAAATATAAAATTCAAATATGCCTTGGGTTGTTTTAATCTAAAATTAGAATTCTAAAAAAATTTCAAAAAAGGTATCTTTCTTACTCTGAAATACTAAAACATTTTTGACATGAAGTAGTTATTACTAGCAGTTCATTAAAACTCCAGCTCTTTTTTTTAACAAGATGATATTTGCAAACTTGAAGAAGGTGAGGAAGTAGGGTAAGTGGGTGTCTGTGGGAAGAACATTCCAGGGTGACTGAATCTAAACATGCCTGGCATGTTTAAAGACACAAGGAGATTATGTGGCTGGAGCAGAGAGGTGAGGAGAGGAGAAGGCAAAACTCTCAGGGCTTTGTATGCCATTGTAAAGACTGACTTTTACTCCAGAAGAGCTGCCAAGCTGTAGGACGATATAGAGAAAAGTACCATGAACTTGCTTGTGTTTTAATAGGATCATTTTGGTTACTGTGTTGACAAACAGGAAGACCAGTCTGCATGCTAATACTCTAAGCCAGAAAAGATAGCAGTGATATGAATCAGGGTAATACTGGAAGGAAGTGTGAGGTGTGCTTGCAGAAATTCTGGGTATATTTTGAAGAAAGACCTGACCAGATTTGATGATAAATTAAGTAGCGGGTGTGCAGAAAGTATTCAAGGATAGCAATACCATTTTTGGCTTCAGCAACTGAAAAGAGGATATTAATAATTGAGAAACTTTCATGAGGGTTTGTGTGGATGGGCCTGGTTAGTTGAGGGAATAATTAGGTTTCAGTTTTGAACATGTTAAGTTTGAGATACCTGTTAGCAGAGACAGCCGTATGAGTGTTAAGTCTGTCTAGCAATATGAAGTTCATTGGTGACCTTGTTTAGAACAATGTTAGTAGAGCAGTGTGATCTGATTAGGGGAAATGTAACTTTTCTTAGGTTTGAAATTGCTAGTACAGTATCTACCCACTAGTACAAGAGAAAGAAAAGCATCAATTTTAGGACTTTTTTGTCAGAAATATGGTACCTAGGCTGAGTGTGGTGGCTCATGCCTGTAATCCCAGCACTTTGGGAGGCAGAGAAGAGAGAGTTGCCTCAGCCCAGAGGTTCAAGACCAGCCTGGGAGTCTTGGCGAGACCTTGTCTCTACAATAAATTTAAAAATTATCTGAGAGTGATGGCGTGCACCTGTAGTTCCAGCTACTTGGAAGACCGAGGTTGTAGGATCACCTGGGTGGTAGGAGCGCCCAGAAGGTCAAGGCTGCAGTAACCGTGATTGTGCAACTGCACTCCAGTCTGGGAACAGAGTGAGACTCCGACTAAAAAAAGGAAAACAAACAAACAACAACAAAAGAAATATGATACCCAGAATAAGGGAAGTCCATATTCAACTATATCCTGTAGAAGTTGGACTGTAGCTGGAGCAATTGAATTTCATAAGTGATGCTGGGATTGTGGTCTGCAAAAGATGGGAAAACAAATTGATGGTCATAGGTATTTAGTGTTTGAATAGATTTTCATAAGGAAGAAGACTTCTCAAAAGAGCAAAACTTGAATGAAAGGGTGGGAGAGGTAGTAAGATGTAGTTTTTTTTTTCCCTCAGAAAAAAATAGAAAAAGGAGCTTTGACCTGCCAGAAACTCAGATTTCGGGTTAGTATGCTAAGCAGCACTTCTCCTGAGCATTCAGTTGTTCATCGATTTACACTTACTGCATAATCTCACTGCATAAATGCATGATGACTTTCAAAGGAGGTTAGGATCCTTTTGATTCGTGGGTGGAGGCTCATGTGGGTGGGTTGATAGAGAGATCAATACTGTCCAAAATTTTGTTCCCAGAATATTTTAAAAATCATTACAAGCAGGAGAGGCCCTGCCAAAGTCAGATTCCAAGAAAAAGACAAAGGCAGCCCTGAGAGAGAACTCATCATAAAAAAGATAAAGTGTGGCCCAGACTCAGTAATAAGGTCTGCGTGCTGGAAGGAAATGATAGTTTTAGTTACCTGGCTGTGACTAATCTTGAATTTTATCTTGACCCAGTCATTCTGGCTGTATGTTTTTGTCCTTAGGAGAAAGCAAATGTGTGTGAATTGAAAGAACCATCCTGCTTTAAAAATTCTGGCTCAGGCTCATTGAGAGACTGAGAATAACACAGAGGACTGTTTTCTATAAGAAAGACATGTTTCAGACTGAGATTCCAGGGAGAGCATCTAGTTCCAAGGATAACAGTGATGGAGCAGAGTCTGAGGTTGGAGTAGAAATGGCTGGAGTTGCTATGGAAACATCTCAGGCAGGTTGGCTAGCATGGTGAGCAAGGGCATAAGCAACTCTAAAGATTGCCAGGAATTTTCTGTGAAAACTGGACTTCCTGCAGTTGTATGGGTGAGAGATTGGAACCATCAAGAGTCAGCTATCAGTATCAGAAAATTGCATTTGTTTTCACCCACTGGCATGATTTCTGTTAGAATCTCTAGCACTAATAGAATGAGTGGACTGCCTTGAATGTGATGAACCTACCATTATGAGCAATATTTAAGAGGGAGCTGGATGCATTTATGTCTCTATACAGAGGGTGCCAAAAAAGGTATACACATGTTAAGAAAGAAAAAAAACTATAAAAAATTGTGATACTCAATATATACTGATAACAAAAGACGAATACAAGTCACGTTTGAATTCTGCAATTACAAGAGATGCTCACGGTGGTGACCATCAAAGTCCAGACGCTTCTGATTACGGCAAACTGAAAGTAATGCATAGATAACATCTTTTAAAATGTGTATACGTACATTTGACATCCCGGTATATTCTCATACTCCACTAGAAAGCCTGCATATGTGTATTTCTTGCAAATTATAAAGCAGGCTCTACAATATAAATGCTATTTTCACTAAGAATGTATGTGCATGCACTATGTATGTAGGTGGGAAATCTCACTGAATGATTGAGTGATGACTTTCAAAGTCTCCTTTTCAACTCTTGGTAATCTATGCATTTATCAAAATAAAGGAGGCAATTTTAACAAATAAAAATTATGTCATAATGGGGAGATGTTGGTCAGAGTATAAACTTTTGGTTATAAGAGGTATAAATTCTGAGGATCGCATATGCAGCGTGATGACTGTAGTTGAAAATACTGTATTGTATTCTTAAAATTTGCTAAGAGAGTAGATCTTAAACATTCTCACCATACACATACATACACACACATACATAACCGTGTGAGTTGATGAATGTGTTAACTAACTTGATTATAGTAATCATTTCACCATATATGCATATCAAATAATCATATTGTATACCTTACATTTATATAATTTTTTTTTGTCAATTATACTTCAATAAAGTTGGAAAAAATATGTCATGCATGTGGACTCAGCAGTTGGCCATAGCTGAAAAATATGCAGATTGTTGTCTGCTCCATTCAGGTAGTTAACAAATAACCTTAAGGAATTCATAACAAACTACTGTTTGATATAATCTTAAATTGCAAAGATAAGAAAACTGGGAAAAGATGAATCAGATGTAGGGGAGAAATTGAAAGGATAAATTAATCGACTACTAGTCCATGAGTAGCCACTTCCCTGCTAAGAAAGTGTTCTAGGAGCCCATCAGCATCAGTGTACCAGCTAGCCGATGTGGAAGAGGTAAAACAAAAAATGAGAGAAGCACTAAAAGACATCAAAATTTCCACTGTTTTGAGCAGTGGAAAAAGCATCTCAATAGGTGTATTGCATCAAACGGAGAGTACTTTGTGACTGAGGTTTAAACATGTAAGAATAAAAGACGCAATTAAAAAAGATGAATTCTGGTTTGTTGAGTCCCCCTTCATATATATGACTTTATATACATATATGTGACTTTATAGATAAATATTTATATACATATGCCAATATATTTTTATATATATAACACTTTATATTACTCAATGTGCAGGAGCTTATATTTGAGTGTTAACATTTTCATTAAGACTATGGAACAAAAATACATTTAAAAACTCAAATAGACCTTAAGGACTTTATTCAAATGATGTACACCAGGAAAACATGAAGACCAAGTAACTCTCTGAGTTGAAAAGGGTGGAAATTTTATAGAGTAAGGAGGAGAGAGGAATATGTATTTTTGTGGTTTGGCTAGGATAGTGATTTTTGTCTTGAATTGCCTTGAAATTTGCAAATGGAGATTTTTCTGGTTTCCTGCCTCTAGCTTGGAGTTGTTGGTGCCATGCCTTTGATAACAGTCAGACTGGTACTCTCTGAGTGCTGGTTTGCAAGCCTTGTGGTTTGTTGGTTAGTCCAGGTTCAAGGGTAGGTAAGATAGAAAAAAAAAATTTGTGGGTGGGAGAAGAGAGGAAAAAGGGGGAAAGACACCAGTGTTGAAGACAAAGAGGAACTTGGAAATTCTCTATCATGGCTGTTTTAGTCTTTTTATAAGACACACTATAATTTATATTTTCTGTGAATGTCTAATAAAGAAGTACACCATATGCAAGATTATATGCAGTTTTCTTAAAGATGAAGTATAGTTCTAAAGTGATCTTACTAGACATTTAATTTGGATTCTTGGTTTCTCTACTGCAAATACCTTCTAGATTGAATGCCTGAAGGCCGGTAAAAGGAGTGTCACAAATCAAATTGTTGCCTGCCCCAATTTAGTCTAAATAAAAATAAATTATTCTTCCCATGCTGGATTACAATTTCCTCTATTCAGCCTTTATTTATTTATTTTTTAAGAAAAATCCAGGTTGACTGTTTCCTCAAATATCCCCATTTTTATGAATACTTTTAAGATGTGGTTTCTTCCAGTGCAAATGCGAATATGCCTGAGAAGGGTAACACATAAAATTCTTAGCAGTTTTAACGCCTTGCTAAAAATGTCTTTGGCTGGGTGCAGTGGCTCACATCTGTAATCTCAGCTCTTTGGGAGACCAAGGCAGGAGAATTGCTGGAGCCCAGGAGTTTGAGATCAGCCTAGGCAAGCTAGCCTGATCTCTACCGGGAAAAAAAAAAAAAAAGCCAGGAGTTGTGGTGCCAGCTACTCAATCTTAAATTGCAAAGATAAGAAAACTGGGAAAAGATGAATCAGATGTAGGGGAGAAATTGAAAGGATAAATTAATCGACTACTAGTCCATGAGTAGCCGGCTACTCAAGAGGCTGAGGCAGCAGGGTCATCTGGGCCCTGGAGGTCGAGGCTGCAGCAAGCCATGATAGTGCCCCTATACTCCAACCTCGGTTACAGAGTAAGACTCTCTGACTCCAAAAAAGAGAAAAACTTCTTTACCAAATTGTTATCTTCTAAAATAGGAGATGCAGGTATTACCTGCATGCTGGTTACCAGGAGTTGAATTATTGAGAGGGCAGAGGAATGGGGAGGAGGTGGACTGTAGCAAACCAGGGCAAAAGGAGCCCAGTGCTGGGAAGGATGGTACAGAGAGAGGAAGGAGAACATTTGTAGAACGGTTTGCATACTCCACAGATCGGCCTATAATTTGAACTTTGTTACTACTCATATGCTGAAAAAGACCCACAAATACATTCCCTAAATATCTATAATATTAATTACCCTCTTTTGACCACATGCCAATTGAGTTTAAGGGATTATCTTGTTTGGTAGGAGAAATCACACCATCTCTCAGAGGGATACTTAATTTATTACCACTTGGTAGTTGAAGATCCTACCATAGTTATGATTTATAAACATTTTTTTTCCTGCTTCAGACTTGTTCATACTCTTTGATTTAAACTATAATCCAATTCTATAACTGTTTTTAAAGCACCTTCTTGTGCTAGGTAGAGGGGGAAAAAGGTGATAATCTAGACAATTTCTCTACCCTTATGGAATGATAACTAGGGAATACAGGCAAGTAAACAGACAGCTACCTCAAACTGTAATGCACTAACTTCAGACCGTGGAAAGATCGTCTCTGCTCTGGGACCTGAGTTTCACTCCCACCTCTGTTCCACTGCAGTTGCTGATCGTGGGTGGCTTGGAGGCTGCTGATGTTCCTGGCATAACAGCCTTGTGGTTCAAGCGGTGCAACCAGGATACTTTTTGACTTTAGGAAGAAGAAATGGGGACTGTCAAGTGGCATTAAGGTTCCATATCTCTCAAAAATTCAAATTCAGAGAGATTTATCAAATACTCTCCTTGAACTTCCATAGGTATCTGAGCCCTTGGGTCCTCCCGTCTGTGAAGACGCTTTGAAACAGCGGCCAAATATGCTATGGCTCACCTAAAACTTGTGACTTGTTTTATCCTCTTCCTATATCAGTAAACCAAAAAGGGAATTTGATTTTTGTGTTTCTATTCCTGTATGCTATCAGTTGAAAAACATTAAAAATGTGTGCAGGCAGAGGCACAAAATTAGCTTTAGGCACAATCAAAGAATGACTCCCTGTTTCTATAACTGATCTCCCTCCCTGGAAACATCCTGATTTCTTTTCTCATTTTTGTTTCTGGGTTGGTGTCAATTATTGCTGTAGCTTTTGAGATACTATGATCAAATTAAATAGGGTTGATAGGTATGTAATGGAAATGTTTAAAAACAAACTATTTGTAGTAGCCATTTTTCCTCTCTAGGTGGAGGGGCTTGGTAATCATTCACAACAGCAGAGAAATACATCTATACTGCTTCTTTTCCTCTGGGGGTGACTGGTGAGGGGAGAAAAAAAGGTAACACAGAGGTTCCCTGGGATTACCCTGCTCCAAGCATCAGGATAAGGTCAACTCAAACTCTACTCTGCCACTATGTTTTATGGCAAGTCCCATGCCCTCGGGATTTCTGCAAATATATTTGTGCTAGTCACCTCTGACTCCAGTTTCCTGCTTTTGTTGAATTCTCATTACTCTAAGTCTTGAGGCTGCTCCTTTATCTCTGCCCTGGCATTTCCTTCCTTATTCTGTCCTCCTTCTCCCCAGACTATTCACAGGAGGCAGCTGTGAACACAAGACATTCACTGAGATCTGGGGTTGCACAGCAAAGGAAAGAGGTATATACAACACAGATAACATCAAACTGAATATTAGATTCTGCCACTCTTAAAAAGCCCATTGGCTCTGACCTCTGACTTCCTTCCATGTTGCTTTGCCCTCTCTTTACCTCACTTTCTGTCCCCAGCATCACACACAAATAATTGTCTCACCTTAATATGCAGAGAAATGCCAACTCTTTTCAACTTCGAATATGGTATCTCTTGGTACATGTTCTGCACACACTTGAAAAGATTGTATAGTCTACTGATATTGAACAGAGTGCTTTATAAATATCAACTGGATCAAGTTTGACAGTGTAGTTCAAATCTTCTACGTTTTTACTGTCTTTCTGTTTGCTTGCTCTATCAATTAGTGAGAAAATATAAATGTCTGACTACAATGTTATATTTGTTTATCTTCCCTTGCAGTTTTGAAGCTCTGTTATTAAGTATAAGAATGTTTAAGATTCTTATGTTCCCTTGATTAACTGACCCCTTTATCATTATGAAAGACTTTAGCTCTGCTGATATTCTTTGCTCTGAGATTTATTTTGTGTTATCAGCATAGTCACTTTATCTTTCTTTTGATTAGTGTTAGCATATGTGTTTACTTTTGATCTATTTATGTTTTTATATTTGAAAACAGTTTCCTGTAGACAGCATATAGTTAGGTCTTTCATTTTTATCCAAAGCGACTTTCTCTCCCTTTTAATTAAGGCGTATAGATGCATATTTACATTTAATGTAATTGTTAGTATTGTTGGATTTAAATCTACCACCTTGCTTTGTTTTCTGTCTACACCATTTGTTCGTTGGTCCCATTTCCTTCTTTTTCTATTCCTCTGAACTAATTGAGAATTGTTTTAAAAAGGATTTTCTTTTCTTTTTTTAAATTTTTATTTTATTTTAAAGATATGGGGTACAATTCAGGATTAGGCATACAAGTAGACATTGTACAGGTAAATTTTGAGCCTCCCTTTGGTCCCACTTTGCCTGGTTTGAGATCGGGTAGATTTATTGATGTTGTGTTCCCTCCCTACACCCCCAGCAATATCCCACTATTGCCAATCCCTTTCTTATAGTGTTATGGTAAATGTTCAGGGTCTGCTTATGAGTGAGAACATGTGGTACTCTGCTATCTGTTTCTGTGATAGATCACTGTATGATACACTCTAAAGACATCCAAGTTGCTGCACAGTCCATGTGTTTGTCCTTCTATATGGCTGTATAATATTCCATCATATATATATACCACATTTTAAAAATCCAATCCAGTTTTGATGGGCAGCATGGTTGGTTCCATGTTTTTGCTATAAAACAGTGTTGCAATAAACATGTGTATGCAAGTGTCTTTTTGGTAGAATGATTTGAGTTGCTCCAGGTATATTCCCCGTAGGGGGATTGTTGGGTCATATGGAAGGTCAATTTCTAGTTCTTTTAGAAATCGCCACACTTTTTCCATAAAGGTTGAACTAGTTTGCGTTCTCACCAGCAGTGTAGAAGTGTTCCCTAAAAAGGATTTTATTTTGTATCCTTTGTTGGCTCTTAGCTACAACTCTGCTTTGTTTTTTTTAGTTGTTGCTTTTGGGTTTAGAGCACACATTTTAAACTCATCACAGTCTATTTTTAAGTGGCATTGAACCACTTAACTTTACAAAAATATATTTCCAGTTTTCTCTTCTTAACTTATGTGATATTGTTATTATATAATTCACTTAGACATAAGCCCTATTATCTTTGCTTAAACAATCAATAATCTTTTTAAAAGACTTAATAATTTAAAATCATATATATATGCACACACACAAGCATATATATTTACTGGAATATATATATGCCATTGCTCTTCATTCTTTTGTGTAGATCCATATTTCTATCTTGTATTATTTTCCCTCTGCCTAAAGGTCTTTACTTAACTTTTTTAATAAAGTCTGTTAGTGACTGAATCTCTCAGCACTTTGGTTTTTAAAAAAATAATTTTATAGACTATTTTTTCTTTTAGCACTTTAAAGTGTTGATCCACTGTCTGCTTACTTTTATTGTTTCTGGTGATAAATCTTTCATTCTTATCTTTCTTCTGTGTGCAGTATGGCTGCTTTTATGATTTCCTCTTTATCACTAGTTTGATCAGTTTGATAATGATATGCTTTGCTATGGATTAATCATGTTTCTTGTTCTTGGGATTCACTAGCTTCTTGGATTTATAGTTTTCATCAAATTTGGAATAATTTTGGCTGTTGGGTAGATTTTGTTTCCAGATTTAGCATCTCCTTAGGAATTAATTTTTTTTCTTGATGATATTAAAAATTGTGTACCAAATTCCATTTTTTTTTAGGAAGAGATTTGACATGTTTGTAGCTTATTGTTATCACAAAATTTCATGGTAGGCATTTTTATGTTAGCTTAATACCTGGTTTCCTACAATAGTCCCATATATTTTCCTTTTTAAAAACTTTACTTCAGTTATTTTTAATATATAATATCTTTCTGTGATTTTATAATCCATTAAATATTTTTAGAATCATGTGATATATAAGATCTTTCAGCAATTGTAGAATACTCATTCATGAATTTTTTTAAAAATCAAGATTACTTTAAGTTACCAATTTATTAGTGCAAATGGTTATAAGTTAATATAGATTTTAAATATGTTTTTTAGCATATTCTTAAAACCTGTTGTGTCAATTAAACAATATGGTGGCTCAATAGCAAAATTCAAACACAACTGTATGATGAAAATAGCATGTTAGAATCTTTGATTGCATAGCTTGTTGATTAAGAACCTAAACTTCTTAGGGCTTGGAGTTAGTAAAAAGTTTTGTGCTCATTCTGTACCTTGGTACCATGTTGCTTCCACAAAATCTCCAAAAGTACCATCTTGAGAAAATTCTTATACTGTAACAGTTTTTTTTTTTTTTTTTTTGAGTAGGACTCTCACTCCATCACCCAGGCTGGAGTGCAGGGGCATGCTCATGGCCACCCTTGCATCGACCCCAGCGTCAACCCGCTGGGCTCAGGTGATCCTTCTGCCTCAGCCTTCCAAGAAGCCAGAACTACAGGTGTGCACTACCATGCCTGGCTAATTTTTTGATCTATTGTAGAGATGAGGTCCTGCCAAGTTGTCTAGGCTGTTCTCTAACCTGTGGGCTCAGACAATCCTCTCACCTCGGCCTCCCAAAGTGCTAGGATTGCAGACTTGAGTCACCATGTCTGGCCTAATGTACCAGTTTTGAGATGTATGCCCCTGGCTTTTAGTGAAGTTGATTAATGTCTTCATGCATCCCTCTGGTCCCCATCTCAAACTTTCTTCCTTTTCTACTTCTTGTTGTGTCACTGACTTCCTAGCTAATTCATTGCAATAACAAACACCATTTTCCCTGTCTTTTAAGAGAAATTTGTCCAGTTTTTCTTCTTCTTTTTTTTTTTTTTGCAGAAGCTTAGAATTCATTGGAGTCCTTTTCCTGCTAGGCTTGGAAATAAGCAGAGATCTGTTTCTTTGACATCATCTTCTCTCCAGTTTGGATGTTCTGGTGCCCTTCTCTGTGTTCTCAAGATGTCTTGACATGTAGACATTTCTTCTTTGTGACATTTAAGAACGCATAATGTCGTCATTTGAGTACTTGTCTGTATTGCTTAGTAGACAACACAGTCTTTTCTGACTCCTTTTAAAGAGTAGTTTTATTTTTACAGCAAAAGTGAGTGGAAAATACAGAGTTCCCATGAACCACCTTTCTAACACACATGTACATTCTCCTTTGCTATCAACATTCCACACCATAGAGGTATATTTATTACAACTGATGAATCTATGTTAACATGTAATCATTCAGAGTCCTTTAGTTTACAATAGTATTCACTCTTGGTGTACATTCTATGGGCTTGAGCAAATGTATTCTGTTAAGTATCCACCATTGTAGTATCATACAGAGTAGTTTCACTGCCAAGAAATTCCCTGTGTACCAAAGTTCAACCCTCCCTCCCTCAACCCCTGGAAACCACTAATCTTTTTACTGTCTCCATAATTTTCCCTTTTCCAGACATCATAAGGTTTGAACACATAGTATGTAGCCTTTCCAGGTTGGCTTCTTTCACTAAGTCATGTGCATTTAAGTTTCTTTCATGTCTTTTCATGACTTGATAGTTTGTTTATGATGAGTAATATCTACAGTCTTTAGTCTATTGTCTGTAGTTTATAGTTTATTTCCATGTTCACTTACTGAAGGATATCTTAGTTGCATCCAAGTTCTGGCAATTATGAATAAAACTGCCATAAACATCTATGTGCAGTTTTTGTGTGGATATCAGTTTTCAACTCATTTGAGAACACCAAGGAGTATGATTGCTGGGTTGTATTGTAATATCTTTACTTTTGTAAGAAACTGCCAAACTGTCTTCCAAAGTGGCTGTATCATTTTACATTCTTATCTTCAGTGAATGAGAGCTTGTGTTCCTCCACCATACTCGTCAGCATATGGTGGTATCAACGTTTTGGATTTTGGCCATTCTAATAGGTGTGTAGTGGTAGCTTCTTTTTATTTGAATTTGTAATTCCCTAGTGACATATGATGCTAAGCATCTTTTCATATGCTTATTTGCCATCTGCATATCTTCTTTGGCTAGGTGTTTGTTCAGGTCTTTTGCCCAATTTTTTAATTGGGATGTTCATTTTTTTATTGTTGAGTTTTAAGAGTTCTTTATATTTTTTGGATAATAGTCCTTTGTCAGATGTGCCTCCCAGTCTGTGGCTTGTCTTCTCATTATCTTGACATTGTCTTTCACAGAGCAGAGGTTTTTAATTTTAATGAATCCGGCTTATCAATTATTTCTTTTGTGGATGGCAATACACTTTTTGAGGGAATGAATGCTATATTCTTATTTCTATTTCCTGCTTCTGGCACAGTGACTGGCACATTTTAGGCACTCAGTGTTAAATAAATGAATGAATGGATTAACCCTCTGACCTGCTCAGATAATCCTCCATTCAAAGCAGGATCACCACATTCATATATTAATATAAGAGCTTAATGGATTTAACAAGCAAAAGACTATTAACAGATGATTGACTATTTGCTTATCAACTCTAGTCAGCTCTCTGACTTTTGCACACCTTGCTATCTTCTTTCCTCCATGAGTCACATTAAGATACTTATGATGTTTACCAGTTGTCCCTGCTTCAGATACGAAAGATGTTTCTGTTATACATGGGAAACTTCTAATCTTCTGGTGTGACTGAATTCTGAATATTTGTCTGTTGTTATTCAGAGATCATCTCATTCTCTATTACCTAAAACCTACACCTAAATATCAAAGTTGCAGATTACATTCATGTGGCATTATCTTATTAACTGACATCAACTCTCTACCTGTAGTGTTTTAGCATAAAGTATAAAAAAGACACATATTTAATAATTAACCGGAACATTTGGACCATTTTAATAAAAATAGTTCAACTGCTAGCTCAATCCTGAATAAATCTTAAGACCTGCTAAATATCTTGAGATGAAGCCCTAACCTAAGTATGACCATTGTATAGAGATAGTGAAATTTTTTTTCAAAATAAAAATGCTGTTATATGATTGGAGTTGTGCACAAATTTATATGCATCCCTCAAGAGTTACAAATTAAATCTCATTTAATGAATTGTCATAAAAATAAGATGGATAATAAATTAAATAGAAATTGCTTTAGAGAAACAAGACTTATGATTTTTGAAAACATATAGGTTAACTTCTAATTCTGAACAATCCTTAATTAGAAATCTAAAAAGACTTAGTAAGGGGGCATTTTACTTAATTTATGTAGATTGTTTTATGTATGAGCATATATATATTTTAATTTATTTTTTAATATAGTCTATTTTAAAGATGTGGGGTACAATTCAGGATTAGGTATACAAGTGGACATTTACAGGTAGAGTTTGGGCCTCCCTTTGGTCCCCACTTTGCCTAGTTTGACATCAGTTACTTTTATTGATGTTATGTGCCCTCCCCCACCCCAGCAGTATCCTGCTACTGCCAATCATATATTTTTATTTATTTTTATTTTTATTTTTTTTTGAGTTGGAGTCTCACCCTGTCACCCAGACTCGAGTGCAGTGGCCGCTCCCGGTCACCGCAGCCTCGACCTGCTGGGCTCTGGCCATCCTTCCGCCTCAGCCTTCCAAGTAGCTGGAACTACAGGCGCGTGCTACCATGCCTGGCTGATTTTTTTATTTATTGTAGAGATGAGGTCTCGCCAAGTTGCCCAGGCGGGTCTCGAACCCGCTGGCTCAGGCAATCCACTCACCTCAGCCTCCCAAAGCGCGGGATTACAGGCTGAGCCACTGAGCCCGGCCAAGGGAGCATTTTAAAGTAAAACTTTGTTTTAATTACTAGGCTTTTCTCAACACAAAATGCAAATTGCAATCTACCTAATGTAAGGTTACTATAACATATAATGGATAATATAATAACAAGTAATTTCTATCTATGCATTCTGGAAATTTATTAATAGGCAACGTTAGCTTTTGTTTACACTAATTTTTAGGAATATCCATCGATTCATATTTTTATTTACTCATTTGAATAAACTTTTAGTTAATTTTATTTGGGATCAAATCATATTTTTAATGTGAATTTACCTTTTACAGTGTTATCCAAATGTAAGTTTTGATACTATTACATATTGTCATTAAAATAAAAAAGAATGTAGGTGTGTGTATTGCTGAGTTATTTTTCTTCATATAATGAACAATTTCTACATGTCAGGCTCTGCAGAGTGAAGGAGAGTACATGATAAAAAGGTGCATTCAAGTGTTTGATATTTATTTTCTATCTTCAAGTAGTAATAATCTAACAGAGATCAGGACAATTTTACACAAATAACTATGATACTAGGTGGAAATTAATAAGTACTAAACAACACAAAGAAATAGACCACGGGTCAATTAACAAAGACTTTGTAATTGAATTCATAGTCTTTAAAGAGATTCCTTCTTATTTCTCCTGAATGAATTTTGTTTTAAAGGCGAGCATTTATTATTAGAAAATAAATTATTTTTCATAAGCAAATTTATAAACAATGGAAACACTTTTATGAATCTAATAACTAATTTTAGTTTTCTTAAGATCTTTTGAAAAATGAATCACATAGTATTTCACCATTTTTAGTGACTGTTTCATTAGTTATCAGAAGTTAATGAAATACAGCAAGTTGCTTAGTCTATACTAAATGTTTATAAAAGTAGTCCACTTTTGGAGTTTGGATTTCTGCTTTCTAAAGCTTTTTTGTTCTTTTTCCCTACATTCCTCTTTATCAGCATCACAATTTGCTACCATTAATGTGTTTGTCTCAAAATGAGGTCCTGTTTGCATCAAGCTTATTACTTCTAATTTGCTCTTGGAAAGTAAACCAGTTAACCAAGCTTATTAGAAATTTCTAAAATAAGACCCAATGTTATCTGATTAGGACTTTCCTAGGAGTAAAATGTGTGAGCTTTAATGGATGTATTTTTGCATAGTTAATACATAATGGATTACTCATCGTTTATTTGCCTTATTTATGATTTTGTATTTAGCTTTATATATAAGACTAACTTTATAGCTTGCCTGCTCAGAATTTACAGTATGATCCATGAAAATATCTTTTATGAAAACATAGTAGCACATTTGTATGTCTGTCAGCTGACCTAT
Source organism: Tarsius wallacei (assembly GCA_963574415.1). NCBI lineage: Eukaryota > Metazoa > Chordata > Mammalia > Primates > Tarsiidae > Tarsius > Tarsius wallacei. Next base: position 23,200 of record CAUYQG010166692.1, read on the forward strand.
TAATTTTTTTTTCCATTTCAAGAAACATGAATAGCATTTCAAGTCATTATATTAGTTCCAGTCAAAGCTGGTATTAATAACTCCAAGTATGTTACTTACAAGTAACATTGGAATATTATACCAGGTGTAGGCAGGTTAAAAATTAGGAGGAATTTGGTTGAAAAATTCTCTTCTTTCAAATTTATGGGGTTACAATTGCCAGGTGGAATTCTGCCAGTTTTTCCTCTTAACCACTTGACTGTAACTGCCATAATTAGTGTAAAGTCTAAAGCAAGAAGCATTTCTGCACTTTCTTTAAATGCAGATATTATTGTGGGGGTTTTGAATTGTTTATATACTTGAATGTCCATCATAGAGTTCTCCCAACTAATAACCAGAGCAAAATGTCTGTCAGTTCACAATCTGTTGTTGATTCAGATATTTTTAGATGGTGTAAATGTTCTCTGACTCTAATGAATCATAATTCCAAGTATATGTTTTGAGAGTTGGCTTATCACAATAAATTCATGTTTATCTGTTGTGAGAACTCCTGTTCTACCCAACCATAAAATATTAATATTTCTCAGGGTTTAGGCCTCAGCCTTTACATCTTACTTTTAGGTAATCTAGCCCATTAGCACCTACTTCAATTATCATCCATTTGTTGAGGATTTACAATTTTACCTTTCTCTTCTGAATCTCAGACCTATGACACAGCTACATGTTGGCATTCCCATATGTTTCTACCCCAAATTCAGTATACTGAAAACTCAACTCATAATGTTCTCTTGCCCAGTCTGCCCTCACTAGTGTTCCAGTCAATCATTAATCTAGGCCCCAAATGTGCGATCATTCTTTATGGATCTTTTTACAGAATCACCCCACCAAATAAATACTGAGTCCTGACTACTTAACTTCAATAAATACATTTTAAAATATATCTACCTTGCCCCACTTTATTTGTCAAATCCTTAGTGTAGGACATTTGATCTTTAATTTGGATATTGCCAGTTTCCTGTTCTTTCCACTTTAAGACTCATCCTTCCCTAATAATATTTTTTTCTACTCAATTTTATCTTTTTACTTTTCAGTTTTTGAATTTTTTGAGGTAAATCAACATAAAATAAAAGGTATATGCTGATCTCAGATTAAGATGGCCAACTAGAGGCGGCTAGAGTGTGTTTCTCCTACAGAGTAAACCAAGATAGAGTTTCCTCAGCACCCAGAGAGCCAGAGAGGAAAAGGACCAACAACATGTCCCACAGTTCATCGAAGATGTGATAACTACATAGTACAAGGGAAAGAAAAATCAATTGGTCTGGGCTGGAGCTAGCTAGACTCTCCTTAGGATCATGACACAGATCACCAGTGGCCTCTGGACCCAGTGGGAAAGGTGAGTAAGGGGAATTCAGGAATTCTGTGCTTCTGCCATGGGCTTAGAGGGCCCCCTGAGCCTTGCAGGACTCCAGTCCTTCTTGGGAAGCTGTCTTACCCACAGATGTGCTCTGCCAAAACCCATGTGGAATGGTGAAGGGAGGGAAAAGCAAAACGCCCTGAGCAACTCCAGCTGCCATATTTCAGAAACTCAACCCTTGTTGGTGGCCGCTTTCAAGCCAATCTTGGGGGTGATGGGACCCAAGGGCAAGCTCCTTGACAGCAGACAGTTCCTGGCTGTGATGGGCTATCATGAGAACATCTGAGGCCAAGAGGGCCACGGCTGCATTTTGGCATTTCAAAGGCAGACTGCCTAAAGCTAGGGAAGGGAGCCTGGTGGGACTCATTGACATAGCAATCTCTTACTCCCTATGTGAAGCCTTCCTTGCATGTCCTGCACAACAAAGTTACACTAGTGGCTTGGACTCTCACCTCATCCCCACTGGGATAGCCAAGGGTGCACATAGATAGGGGGCTTGATCTCCTCTCTCCTACCCTGCACTCCTCTCAAAGACTCAAAACAGATAGAAAATGTGGATACTTCATCTAGGCTGGCTGGGCATTTCCTTGGAGCAATACTCATCAAGGAGAAACCCAACAGCTACCATCACAGCTGGCTTTCTTCCACAAGTGCTCAACTCCTGGCTAGAGCTCAACAGCACAGCCCATCACAGCTGATATAATGACTCAGCTTTAGGGAAAGCCTTATCCCAGACCTCAGCCAACACCACTTTCTTAGCCACTCTGGCCACTCAGGATACTGTAAGCCAGTGCAGGTACCCAGCACAGGACAGCCACAGAGGGCAATTGAGAACCACACCACACTAAGGCCATATATCACCAAGGAAACCCTACAGTGCCTACCTCAAACCCCTGCCAACCTCAAATAAGAGGAAATAGTCTACCCAAAAATATTGCCAGAAAAATAATTATGACAATATGAAAACACAGATTTCCTTACCACCCCCCAAAAGACCACACTAACTCTTCAGTAATGGACCCTAACTAAAATGAAATCTTTGATATTCCATAGAATTAAAAAAGTTAGTTATAAAATTGTTCAATGAGCTACAGGAGAAAGTTGAAAACCAACATAAATAAATTAAAAAAAAAATCAGAACATGAATGAAAAAATTTCCAAAGAATCATTTAGAGAAGAACAAACTACAGTGGAAAGATTAAACAGTACACCAGGCAAACTGAAGAAAGGATCTCAAAACTTGAAGACAAGGCTTTTGAATTAACTCAAACAGACAACAATTAAGAAAAAATAACAAAGAGAACAGAGCAAAGCTTCCAAGAAATGTGGGATTATGTAATGTGTGCAAACCTAAGAATCATAGGTGTTCCTTAGGAAGAAGAGAAAGCCACAGGTTTGGGAAAACTATTTCAAGGTATAATGGAGGAAAACTTCCCTGGCCTTACCATAGGTTAAAATATCCAGATATAGAAATTCCAAAGAACCCACAGAAGATTCATTGCAAAAACATCATCTACAAAGCATATAATGATCTGGCTATGGAAAGTTAATATGAAGGAAATAATTTTAAAAGCAGTGAGACAAAAATAGTAAATAATTTACAATGGCAAACCTATCAGATTAACAGAAGATTTCTTAGGAAAAACCCTACAAATCAGAAGGGATTGGGCCCCATTGTTAGTCTCCTCAAACAGAATAAGAGTCTGCTAAGAATTTTGTACTGCGAAACTCAGTTTCATTAATGAAGGAGAAATGAAGTCTTTCTCAGACAAGCAAATGCTGAGGGAATTTGTCATCATTAGACTGGCTGTACAAGAAATACTCCAAGAAGTTCTAAATACTGAAACAAAAGGTTTAAACATACCAGTAGAAAAACACTGGAAATCATAAAACTCACAGGCCTTATGGAACACTGACATAATAGAGAAGGTAAATAAATAAATAAATAAATCAGATAAAAACCAGTATAATGGATGGAATTACTAGCAACTCTGAATGTAAATGGTCTCAATGCTCCACTAAAAAGATATAGACTAGCAAAATGTATAAAAACAACACCACCATCACCACACAATCTGAATATCTGCTGCCTTCAAAAGACCCACTTTAAACAAAAAGACTCCTATAAACTCGAGGTAACAAGATGAGAAAAAATATTCCATGCAAACAGAAAAAAATGAGTAGAAATAGCCATTCTCATAGCAGATAAAACATACTTTAAATTAGAGTGAAAAGAAGACAAAGATGGTTCTTATATAATGATAAAGGGATCAATCTAACCAGAAAACATAACAATTTCAAATATATACGCACCTAACACCAGAGCCCCCAGCTTTATAAAACAAATGCTACTATACCTAAAAAAAAAAAAAAAAAAAGGTAGACAGCAATACAATAATATTGGGAGACTTCAACATTCCACTGACAGCAATAGACAGATCATCAAGGCAGAAAGTTAACAAAGAAACACTGAAATTAAACTGAACCCTAGAGCAAATGAACCTAGACGACATCTACAGAGAATTCCACCCAAAAACTACAGAATATACATTTTTCTCATCTGCACATGGAACATACTCCAAAATTGACCATATGCTAGATCACAAATCAAGTCCCAATAAATCATATCAAGCACCTTCTCAGACCACAGTGGAATAAAATTAAAAATTAACACCAAGAAGAACTCATGGAACCAAACAAAAACATGGAAGTTAAATAATCTGCTCCTGAATAATACTTGGGCCAACAATGAAATCAAGATGGAAGTTTAAAAATTCCTCAAAATAAATGACAACAATGAAACACATTATTGAAACCTCTGGGGCACAGCCAAACCTGTGCTCTGAGGAAAATTTGTGGTGCTTAAAATCTTTGCTAATAAAACTGAAAGAGCACATATTGACAATTTAATGTCACACCTCAAGGAAGTAGAAAAACGTGAACAAACCAAACTCAAAACTAGCAGAATAGAAATAATGAATATCAGAACAGAACTAAATGAAATTGAAACTTAACAAATACAAAGGATCAATGAAACAAAAAGTTGGTTTTTTGAAAAGATAAAATTGATAGACCACTAGCTAGATTAAGAAACAGAAGATTCAAATGAACTCAATCAGAAATAAAAATGGAGACATTACAACTGATATGACAAAAGATCATCTGAGACTGTTATGAACATTTTTATGCAAACAAACCAGATAATCTAGAATAAATGGATACATTCTTGGAAACATACAACTTCCCAACCTTGAATCAGGAAGAACAGACCAATAAAGAATAGTGAGATTGAAACAGTAATTAAAATATCCCAACAACAACAAAGTCCAGGACCTGAAGAACTCATAGCCTATTTCTACCAGACTTTCAAAGAAGCATTGTTACCAATTTTACAAAAGTTATTCCATAAGATTGAAGAGGAAGGAATTTTTCCTAACTCTTTCAACAAAGCTAGTATCACTCTGACACTAAGGCCAAAAAAAAGACGTAGCAAATAAAGAAAACTACAGACCAACATCCCTTATGAACACAGATGCAAAAATCCTCAAAAAAATATGTGCAAACCAAGTTCAATAGCATATTAAACAACAACAACAACAACAACAACAACATGGCCAAGTGGGTTTTATCAAATAGGCAAGTAGGCAACTATACATCTGGCAAACGAATAATACCCAGAATCTACAAAAAACTCAAATCAGCAAGAAAAAAATCAACCTCTTTAAAAAGTAGGCAAATGATATGAACAGATATCTCTCAAAAGATCATATACAAATGGCCAACAAACATGAAAAAATGCTAAACATCACTAATCGTTAGGGAAATGCAAATTAAAACCATGATGAGATACCTCCTTATGCCAGAATGACCATTAAAAACAAATGGATACTGACACATGTGTGGAGAAAAGGGGATGCTTATATACTGTTGGTGGGAGTCTAAATTAGTACAACCTCTCTGGAATACAGTATGGAAATTTATCAAAGTACTAAAAGTAGATCTACCATTTGGTCCAGCAATCCCACTACTGCCTATCTAGCCAAAGGCACAGAAGTCATTATATGACGAAAACAACAACAACAACAACAAAAACCCCCAAAAAACCCCACCTGCACCCACATGTGCATTGCAGCACAATTCACAATTGCAAAGATGTGGAATCAACGTAAATCAACCAATCAGTGGATAATGAAAATATGGTATATATATGCTATGGAATACTATTCGGCCACCAGAAAGTATGAAATAATGTCTTTTGCAGCAACTCAGATGGAATTGGAGAACATCATCCTAAGTGAACTAACTCAGGAATAAAAAACCAGATACCACATGTTCTCACTTGTAAGTGGGTGCAAAACTAAGACTCTGCAAAGGCATACAGAATGATATAATGGACACTGGAGACTCAGAAGACGGAGGGTGGGAAGTGGAGAAAAATCACCTATTGAGTATAATGAGCACAAGTGGGAGTGGTGAGTAAACTTAAAGCCCAGACTTCTTTGTCACTATACAGTGCAATCATGTAGCCAAAAACTATTTGTACTCGCTCCAGCTATTGAAATAAAGAAAAAATAAAAAATAAAAATGAACATGTTTAAGCGGTACAACTTGATAAATTACAGCACATGTATATACCTATAAAACCATTGCCACAACAAAGAAAATAAACACATTCATTATCCCCAAAAGTTTCCCTGAGTTCTTTTGTAATCCTTCCCTTTGCCTCTATCCATTTCATTCTGTCTTCTTTCTGTCACTATACATTAGTTTGTATTTTCTAGAATTTTATATAAATGAAATCATACACTATATATACTTTACAGTCTGGGTTTTTTCACAGTTCTAATTATGTTGAGGTTCATCTATGTCATTGTATATATCAGTAACTCATTCCTTTTTATTGCTGAGTAATATTCTGTTGCATGTTTTGTTTATTCATTCACGTGTTAATGGACATTTGAATTGTTTACAGTACTTTGCTATTATTAAAAAACTGCTATGAACATTCATGTACAAGTCTTTGTATTAATATTTTCTTTCAGCTTTCTTGGCTAAATAACTATGAAAGGAATAACTGGATCATATGTAGGTGTATATTTAACTTTTTGTGAAATTGCCAAGCTGTTTGTTAGCGATTAATTCAAATTTTAACAGCTTTACATTCTCACAAACACTTGGTATGGGAAGTCATTTTAATTTTAGACACTGTAAAAGTATTAACACATTGTGGTTTTAGACTGCATTTTCTTTAATGACTGATGATGTTGAACATCTTTTCATGTACTTGTCTTTGGTACATGTTCTTTTGTGAATATGTCTCTTTAGATCTTTTGCTCACTTTGTATTAAGTTTAATTTCTCTTATTACTGGGTGTTAGAAGTTTTTTTTTTTAAAAAACATATCCTGAATATAAATGTAGTAGTAGATATTTAATATTCAAATATTTTTTCTGAGTCAGTGGATTATCTCATTCAACTAATGATTGTTTCTCAGGAAGAGTGTAAGTACTAAATTTTGATGAAGTATAATGTGTCTGTGTGTATGTGTACACTATAATAAATTTGGTAGCTGGGCTTGGTGGCTAAGCCTGTAATCCCAGTGCTTTGGGAGGCTGAGGTGAGTGGATTGCCTGAGTCCGCGGGTTCGAGACCCGCCTGGGCAACTTGGCGGGACCGCATCTCTACAATAAATAAAAAAATTAGCCGGA